>JBBPBX010079393.1:3561-16397 GCA_038048925.1 Garcialebias charrua
TTCATTCATTCAACCTTTATTTAGTCAGGTAAATCTTTTGAACCTCATGGGCTCATTTACGAAAGCGACCTGCTAAAACTAAAGAACAATGAACAGCAGTGGTAGAATTTCCTTAAACAATAAACAAACAAACAATAAACAATAGAAAACAAAAGAGAGAAAAAAACAAAAGAAAGTTTTTTTTTTTTTTAACAAAGTATCAAAAAACTAGCAAAACATTATAAGGTAGATGTATAAAATCAAAGCCAGGAACAAATCTGCATTTAATAATAATAAAAAAAAACAAGTAAAGATGCATTCACTGACATTTCATCTTGGCTGGCATCTAATTTTCTTTTTTAATAGAACTTAAAAAAGTAAAAGCTCACCGCCAAAAAAAAAAAAAAGGTTAATTTGCACCAGAAACAAAGTGAAGTCATTATACTTACACCCCTCACTGACAGGTGTCTGGAAAAAAACGCAATAGAAAGTTAAAGCCACAGGAAAGGCTCAAAGACATATTGATGTTTGTTCACTTAACAGCCTGTCTGTTAATTATCACTCCAGCCTTTTGTAGAAGGTTGTCTTCTTCTGCCAATAAAGAAAAGCCTGTCTGGTTTTTGGAAGGCTGAAACGGTCCACTGATGACAGCCAGATGGATGAGGGAGAAACAAAGAAGACTTACTCAGCACACCTTCACAGCCTCTGTCCTCTGGTCAGGAGAGGAAGGAAAACAAAGTCAGAGAGGAGCAAACAGTTTACCTGAGAGAGACAGAAAGTGATTACTGTTGGAAACATCATCAACCCCGAGAGGCGGACAGAAAAACAACTTCTGGTTCAGTTTTCCTTCTTTGATGAAAGTAAAATAAAGAAACATCTTGAAGTAAATAATCTTTGTCATGTTAGTATTATTTATGAAATACTGTAATTACAAGCTACACTTACAGCTGGGTTGCAGATCGATGATTGACTTAGTAGTCGTGTCGTCTTATCTGCGGTTGTTTGTTTTGAACAATCGGGTGAAGAAAGGATCTGATCTCCTGGTGTTGAGATGTCGAGGGAAGATGCTGGACAGTCCCAGACCCAAATGTATAGTGAGGGTTTGCTGGGAATGCCTGACAGAAGAACCCATCAGGAAGATCTTTAACTCAACACCCCCGAGAGAACTTCCAACCATCCCAGCTGAGGAAGGGGGCATGGAGTCAGAGTGGGCCATGTTCTACCTTTGTCAAAGCAGCTGCCTTGAGGCAGCTTCAAGGATGTCAGTGCTTCTTGCAAGGGCCATCCTCGAACTCTGTGGTGGACACCCCGGGTTAGTGAAGCTGTCAAGCTGAAGGAGGAGTCCTATCGGGCTTTGTTGGCTCGTAGGACTTCGGAGGCAGCTGAGGAGTACCAGAGGGCGAAGCGGTCCGCAGCCTGGCTGTTGCTGAGGCAAAAGATCCCATGTGGAAGGAGTTCGGTGAGGCCTTGGATGGAGACTCTTGATCGCCTACGAGGAAATTCTGGCAAAACATCTAGCAGCACTTTAACAAAACTGTGTTTAGTGAGGGTGGGGTGCTGTTGACCTCAGCCAGTGATGTCGTCGAGAGGTGGAAGGAATACTTATCAGACCTTCCATGGCTTTGCACGTCTTCCATGGCGGAAACTGAGTCGGGGGACTTTGGGGTTGGTTTGTCCATAACCGTGGCTGAGGTCGCCACGGTAGTGTTACTGAACACCTTGCGGTGCCAATTATATGTAAGGGATATAATACTTGTCAGTTTGCTGACCAGTACAATATTCCATAAGAAGTTGGAGCAGATTTGATCTGACCCAAATTCATTTGCGAGTTCACTCTTTTTCCGGATTAAATTGCTTTAATGTGACTAGACAAAATGTAATTTCACGAGAGACGTCAACTTATGTTGATCCACCAAAGATGAACCTTTTATTGAGACAATCATAAAAGTACATTAAACATTTGTATCAAGATTAGCTCTGATTTAGACAAAAAATTCAAATTGAAACAAACAGACAAGTTATGTTTAAACTTCCTGTTGGCACATTTCCTTAAAAGTTTACTGGCTTAAGAGAATTAAGAATAAGGAGGAAGAAATTGAATGAAAGCTAAGTTTAACAGAAGTCAATTATTTTGAAATGCAACAGGGTGACACTTTTCCCGAACGAGTCCGGCTAGACTTCCCCACACGTTCAGCATACAATCAACGACTCTTTACCTGGTGACGATACGTCTCTGGAGATAAGAGCTGAGAAGTTTTGTGGACACTTAAAGCCCAACACCCACCATGTTTTCAAATTGCATCGCCATTAATATTTATTAGTTTATTTAAAAATAATACAGGAGCGTTTACTTATATTGTGGAGAAATAACGGTAAATGTGTTATTTCATGATTTATAGCAGATTTTAGCATGCAGCTCCGGGAAAATCTGCCCCTCTCCATATATGGGCATTCACTTGGGCATTCACGTCACCAAAGTGACGCCTTGGAGTTACAGGCGAGCGAGGAAAAGAAAAAGGAAGCATTTTTAAATATTCCCTAAAGCTGCCTGTGTTGATTAATCCTGCTGTCGCTCACTCATGTCTGTCATATTCTGAGCGAGCATCCACGTAGACATACTAGTTTAATTCGTTTGATCGCGACAAATTCATTCATTTCCGCATCGGCTTTTTATTCTCTCCCCCCGTGACCAGAAAGGCAGCCAGCCGCGCAGCTGAGCTCTGCTCCCCGCGTGCTTCCCGCAACAAGGCTGACGAGAGCAAATACATACACTCCAGGGAGCAAATTACACCGGCACGAGGAACTTCAAAAGGAACGAGGAACCAGCAGAACGAGGAGCCAGAGACGCGTCGCGGCTCGCTCCATTGGGCAGAATGAATGAGAGCAACAACAGGTCCGCAGCGGTGTTATAAAATAAATAATAAATAAAATCAGAGCGCTGGTCCATATACACACAAATGCACCAGGAAATATGCAGGAAATATGCAGTTTTAACGCACTCTCTCTCATAAACCTCCATGGAAACTCACTCCTACCTTCTGCCTTCTGGGTGGAGATCGATGTAACAAAAGGCATGACCCTTCGGGACTCTTCGGCCAGGTTTCCGGATTCATTCGGGAGTGGGTTTTTTTTTTTTTTTTTTTTAACCCTCGCCTGGCCCAAATGCAAAAATGAAAATAGACCTAATAATAAATTACAGTAATTGTCCAATATGGTGAATTGTTAGTGTCATGGTGGGTGTTGTCCTTTAACGGACTGTGTTGTCCAGTTGACAGCCAGTTGAAACTTCAACACGTGTATAACTGATGCAACGAGCAGAAGTGCGCCTTTCCCGGCAGGAACCAGGCCAACGTCCTGACTGGGTTTCAAAATAAAACTTTCAGAAAACAAATTCTTTCAGAACAGATGAGTGAGTTATAGCAAGGCTCTGCTGTAACTCTGGTTCAGAAACGAAGGTCTAATTGACAAAATGACCACAACGTTCAACCAGTTTCCAGAAGAGAACCAAGTTGTTTAGTTAGTTCTTCCTTTTGCGCTAAAACAAAACGGGAAGTAATAGTTTTATATGGAGGGCGGAGTCTGCCCACTTCCTGAATGGTTATTGGCTGTTTTAACAAAATAAAAGGATTTACTTAATAGTTCCCAGAGTTGGAAAACTCTGAAGGACACTTACATATTGTTTAGACCCGTGGCCAGATGGAGCTTGTTCGTACAGAGAATAGTATGGCTAATTCATAGACAAAGCAGACAGGGAAGTTAACAAGTTACCCTGACTTGTACCTTAGATTCAAAGCACACTTGTACTGCATAATAAACCAGCAGAAGGGTCAAACTCATGCAAGTAACAGATCATCATTAAATGACAAAAATATACTGTTGATCAATTCTGAATTAACACAAATTAAAAGGAAGTCTTTATGATTGATTTGTGTTTCTTAACTCAAAACAATTGTAACAAAATAGTGTCCTACTTGTCCCCTTGAGATCTTCAAGAAAAGTGTAACACTCAGAGTTTCAGAGAGATGTGAAGAGGTTTAAATCCAGTAACGGACATGAGAGTGCTGTATCACTACAGTAGTTAAAAAGCTCCTTGGCCTGAGTTCCTGAAGGCTCTGGATGTTGCAGGGTTGTCTTGGTTGTTTTGGAACATTGCGTGGACATTGGGGGCTGTGCCACTAGAGTGGAAGGATGGGGTTATGGTTCCCCTCTTAAAAAAAGGGGGACCAGATGGTGTGTTCCAATTATAGGGGCATCACTCTCCTTAGCCTCCCTGGTAGGTCTATTCAGGGTTAATGGAGAAGCAAGTTTGATTGATGGTTGAACCTCGGTTTCAGGAGTAACAAGTCGTGAACACTGGACCAGCACTTTACACTTTACCCTCACTCGGGTCCTTGAGGGGTCATGGGAGTTTGCCCATCCAGTCTACATGTGTTTTGCGAACTCGGAGAAAGTGTTCAACAGTGTTTGGATTGCTCTCTTCAAAGTCAAAGTCAAAAGTCAAAGTCAACTTTATTGTCAGATCTGCAATATGTACTGTACAGGACATACACAGGACCGAAATTGCGTTTCTCTCAGTCCCTCGGTGCAACAGTAAACATCTAAACATTGAAACACTGAAACATATAATAATAGACATAAGCATAAAATAGTAAAACTAACACTGTCCTGAGTTTTTTGCATAGTGGTATAAGAGTATGAAAATTTACACCAACTCTAAAACTAAAACATTAAACATTTAATGAACATAATACTGTCCTGAGTTTTTGCATACTAGTACTTACTTACTTCGGCTAAGTGATGAGATTCTTCCTCAAGTGGAGTTCAAGTATCTTGGGGTTTTGTTCACGAACGTGGGAAGAATGGAGCGTGAGATTGACAGAAAGATTGATGCCGTATGCGGTATTACAAACTCTATTCCGGTCTGTTGTGGTGAAGAGCGAGCAGAGCTGTGAGGCAAGGCTCTCTGTTTACCAGTCAGTCCACGTTCCTACCCTCACCTATTGCCATGAACTCTGGGTAGTGACAGAAAGAATGAGATCGTGGATACAGGCGGTTGAAATGAGTTTCCTCTGCAGAGCTGGACTCTCCCTTGGAGATAAGGTGAGAAGTTCAGTTATCAGGAGAGACTCAGAGTAGAATCGCTGCTCCTCCACATTGAGAGGAGCCAGTTGAGGTGGCTTGAGCATCGGGTATGGATGCTTACTGGGCGTCTCCCTAGGGAGGTGCTTCGGGCATGTCAGACTGGGAGGAGACTCCGAGGAAGACCCAGGACCCGCTGGAGAGACTATGTCTGGCTGACCAGGGAACACCTTGGAGTCTTCCCAGAAGAGCCGGAAGAGGTGGCTGTGGAAAAAGATGTCTGCACCTCCCTGCTCAAGCGGCTGCCCTCGTGTCTCGACTCCAGAACACGCAGAAGACGATGGATGGATGAATTACAAACTATGTTGTAGCAATGTTCCATGGAGAATCTAATAAACACGTGCACATCACCTGCCAACAAAGCTGTCACGTCATTTGGTGATGATGACTCTCAGCTACTACCACACTAAAGTTTAGCTCAGTATCTGTAAAATGAGTGAATTATAGTCATATCCGTTAAGTTGATTTGCTGTGGCGACCATTTTGAGTTGAACTGACGACAAAGAAGTTAATCTGGTGTAGACATAGCCTACATTAAACTGACTAATGATTCATGAGATATTTTGCTAACAGACAAATGTGCACTCACTGACACCCATAATCACACGATTGCCCACCACCACAAAAGGTGTGCGACAGATAATGAAAGTAAAATCTATTATTTGAAATTGATAGGGAAAAAATGAACACTGTACTGACAGTTTAGCAGTGTTGCTGTCACTGAAAGTCAAATGGTAAATCTTCATTCTACAGACCTTTTCTCCGAATAAACGGAAGGCAATAAAATCAAATAAAAAAATCAAATAAACTCAACCTGCAAAACGTTTTCTCAAGAACCCGCTCATTCTCAATCAGTTCATCTGGACAATTTCTTTTTAGTAGAAGATTAGATTCTGATTGAGAATGAGCGGATTTGATACCTGGACTATTGAGAATGAACTTTCTGGTCTTGAACCACTTTGGACATGTCTGCCTGCCTGGGAGGAGTCGACGAGGGACAAGCCCCCAGAAACCATCTTGGCTACAGCAAACTGGTTGGTCCACTTAAGTTGTTTACTTGGTGGGGTAGCTTCAGTTTGCTTTGGACTGCTCTGACTGACGAAGCCCTCTGGAGTGAGGGTGAAACGTTTCTACTAAAAAGAAATTGTCCAGATGAACTGATTGAGAATGAGCGGATTTGATACCTGGACTATTGAGAATGAACTTTCTGGTTTTCTCAAGAAGTTTCCAAGAAGCTGCAGCCTGATTGGACTTCTTTGTAATTCAAGTTGCATTTTGTAATTAAATCCAGTTACCTCAATCTGGACCTAATGTTTAAGAGACAGAGATCATTTTTCAAACGATTTATCCTTCTTTAATACAGGTTGGTTTGTTTGTTCCTGCAGATCAGATTTAGCTTTTTCTTTGTGGCTGAAGCTATTTGGAGGGTTTGTGGTACTGGGTAAATGCAATCTCCAGGTCGTCCCTTTCTCTCACACACACACACAGAGCTGTAATCATTTCCCATGCAGATCAATAAAGCCAATAATGCCTCCATGCTGCCAGTTGGCAGTGAGGAACAGATGAATGATGAACGCGCCGACAGACGTGCGGTTCCTCCTGGAGGCCGAGGCACAACAACCAGCTCTAACGGAGTGTGTTTATTGGTTTTTGGGTGGTGCAACTCCAGGAAAAAGATTTTAACCACCAGTCAGGATTTCATTATTTCATGTGTGTGTGTAAATTTCTGCCTTAAAACTGAAAGTCAAAAAAACAGTTAATAAAAAAAATCTCCCCTGGGGACCTACTACCGTATTTTCCGACCTATAAGTCACAGTTTTTTTTAATACTAATTTTCATGTCCTGCGACTTATACGGCAAAGCGACAGGGATTTTTTCCCATATTTTTAGACCAATTTTTGGCTGAGATATGACCGTTTCCATTCATTCTGACGGAAAAAATGGAGCAGTACCACTATCGGACGCTAGGGTCCACCGACCGTTCCCAGCTCATGTGTCCGACAGAAGCCTCCTCTGCTCGGACTCACTCTGTCGCAGCATGGCCTCCTGCTCTCTGGAGGTCTGAACTACCTGTTACCTCAGTGTTTGACCGTTAGCAAAATAGCTCAAGAACTACAGGACAGATTTTGATGAAACTTACAGAAAGTAATCACTGGATGGACATTTACAACTGATTAGCTTTAGGAGATGTTTGAGATAAAATTCCATTTATTTATAATTTATTTTCGCAGCTCTCGCAACCGCTTGGAAGACCGTCAAAGCAAAACAATTTAAATCCAGCTGATATGACCATTAGGTGCATTTATTAAGGAAAAGTTAAGCTCAGAAACACTTTTACTATAATGTCAGCAAACAAATATACATTTTTTAGGTGTTTCTCTTGTTAAATTTTAAAGAAATGAAGTGTATCCGCTCGCTGCGCGTGCACGCTTTGCAGCACCGACGTAGCAAAACTATTTTTTAAAATTCAGCTGATTTGACCATTACGTGCATTTATTAAGGAAAAGTTAAGCTCAGACACATCTTTGCTATAATTTTCAGCAAACAAATAATTGTTTTTAAGTGTAAATCTTGTTAAAGTCCTATCGTGCACGCTCCTGTGGCCATTTGTGGTGACGCGTAACATAAGCGACGCGTCAGCGGTGACGCATAATAGATGCGACGTACGGAGTTGCGACACGTTTATGGATTTTTCCACTTTATTGGACATAATTAGACTAATGCGACATATAGGGCGGAGCGACTTAAAGGGCGGAAAGTACGGTACACAACAGACTCCTCAGTCAAAACTCAGAAAACTGAAATTTTGACTATCTGATAAGTTTTTTTTATTTTAATCTAATTAACTGGTGAACATCAGAATGAAACACAAATAAATTACACGTTGAGGTTTTAGCTGTGTAACAGAGCTGACGTTAGCCTGTTAAAATAGAACTTTCATGGACGTTTTCAAAACATTTGTGAGGGTTCACAATTTCTTTTTTGTCGCAGAGCCTTGTTCTGAAAAATTTAAGCTTGTTCACAGAATTCACAAAACAGCACCCCTAAAATAAAGTATCCAGAACTCAGCCAAACATAGTTCCGTGCAGTGGAAAGTGTCCTGTGCTCCAGCATCAATGTGTGGCATGGAGGCTGCACAGTTGCAGAGAGGAAAGCTCTACAGAGAGTGGTGAAGGCTGCACAGAGGTCTGTCGGAGTCAGTCTCCCCACCATCACAGACATTTACACCTCCAGATGCAGGAAAAGAGCCACCTGCATCATGAAAGACCTCACTCACCCAGCACACTCACTCTTTGCCCCACTCCCCTCAGGACGGAGGTTGAGGAGCATCAAATGTAGAACCACTAGACTGAGGAACAGCTTCTACCCTGAGGCTGTTAGACTCATGAATAAATAAATAATAAGAATAATCACTGCAAAATATCACATCATGCTGATGCTGATCTGTTTTCTTGTTGCTGTGTTCATCTGTGACCATCTGCTCATACAGACTCATGTTTGTGCTGCTGTTTATAATGATGTTTTTCCACTATATTAGGGCTTAGTGTATTACTAGTTGATGTTTTTCTTAGTTAATTCTAGATGTTATTACTGTTTTTCTCTTGCATTTGTTGTTGGATGTAACTGGGACCCTGTGTACATAATCTCGTTTTCATCACATGTACCACATGCGGTGCAAATGACAATAAAGACTCTCTGACAACTCTCTCTGACTTCCTGTAAGTCAGAAAGTGCAGGAACCAAGAGTCAAATCTGGGAGTGTTTGGTGACCAAACTGTCTGATTAGAGACAAAAAAAGGGAATAAATTGCAACAAATCGAGACATAGTTAAGACTCTTCGTGACAAATACATTTCCAGGGTCACAGGAATTTGTTTACATTTTGTTACTTTTGTTCCAATCCAGTGAGGTTCTAAGCAAAAATATTGTAGTCTCACCAACAATGAGCTCCAGATTTTATATTTTTAACAGGGGGAACACACTAAGGATAAATCTGCATGTGAGTTCAACTCATATAAACAAAGCAGCTCACCACAGATTAATTAATTCATTCAACCTTTATTTAGTCAGGTAAAATTAAGCTTACCGCTACCGGTGTATGAATGTGTGTATGAATGGGTAGATGGCTGGTACTGTGAAGCGCTTTGGGGCCACTCATAGGGGACTGGAAAGCGCTATATAAGTACTGTAAGCTCCATTTACCATTTAAAATCCAGGAACTCAAATTTACTGTTTCAACTGAGAAAAAAACATCAAACAAGAAAAGAAGTCCTGCCACCTTAAAAAAAAAAAAAGGTTTCTATTTTTACCAAAAAAATAAACTGGGATTAAACTAGGTCAACATCAGTTTCATCATTTCACCAGAATATGGCACAATAATAGCACTTTGAGATTTTCATTAATGAAAAGTGTGTTATAAATTGAATTCATTATTATTATTATAATAAACGCCAGAGGTCACATATGTGGACTGTTTGATGAAAAAAAGATAGGCCAGCTGATCTGGACTCTCCTTCGCCTCCACATCTGCTGAAACGAAGAGCAGCTCGTCGGTGAGCGGACGCCATCAGACATTCAGCCAACACCGTCTGGATGTCAAACTGTCTCATTCAGCGACGGAACCAAACGTACGACTCTGCTTCGAGTTTTATTGGAACAAACCCAGAGGAGCGAACTTGTTTTTTTAGGCGTTAAAGCGACAAACAAGATGACACTAACCTTCTTTTCACCCAGTAAACAATCCAGCTGTTAAAACACTTGATATTCATTATGCATGGAGGCCTAGATTCTTTGTGGAGAATCAATATGAACTCCATGTTTGAATTATTAAACAGTGACAGGACCTGAGAGCTGCCACTGACTGGTTGTTTACCGCCCCGGATGCGGGACTCCGGTAAACACATCGTCTCATCCTGCAGTCGCCTCCGTCAGCTCGTCTCAGCAGAGCAACAAACACGAGCCGAGAGGAAGAGCAGAACTCCTATGAACTGGGACAAACGGATGAATTAAACATCAGAACTAGGCCTGTCACGATAACAAATTTTGCTGGGCGATTAATAAATTATCGCGATAAACGATAATATTGTTTGAAATTTGACAATAATTAGTAACTACAGGTAGTCCTCGGGTTACGACGGTCTCAAGTTACGATGTTTTGTGGTTACGACGCATCTCCCATTTACTCTGAACAGCCTTTTTTCGAGTTACATGGCCGCTGCGGCGGAAGAATACAGTATTGCACTGTACGCGGTGCGGCGGAGGGATACAGAGGCGGAGGGATACAGAGCTGGACCGAGGTGGACCGGCAGAACCAGGCGCAGCAGTGGAAAAGTACAGGCGGAGGCCTTACTGTAAACGCTCTGGACCCTGCTGGACGGCGGTTTTACGTCGTAAACGGAATAGAGAATACAGCGGATGGACGGAGCAGCGTCACCAGCATCCCAGTAGGCCATTAACTCTCTTTTTCCCGGTCATTATGGCTCCCAAAACGTATGTGTTTTTGATAATTATGTAGGGTACTGTGTTAAGATAGGCTAAGTGCTTGGTAATACAATACTGTACATGTATATGGTGCAGTATGTACGTATATTTCGACTTACGTCGAAAATCGGTTTACGACGCTGCGTAGGAACGGATCTATGTCGTAAGTCGAGGACTATTTTATGCTTATGTTTATTAAATGTTTCATTGTTTTAGTGTTTAAATGGTTACCGTACTGTTGCACCGAGGGACTGAGAGAAATGCAATTTCAATCCTGTGTATGTCCGGTACATATTGCAGTTTTGACAATAAAGTTGACTTTGACTATCTGTATTGTCAAATTTAAGAAGAAATGTTGGTTACCGTATTTTCTAGTGTATATGTCGCACCTTTTTATGTTTTTTCAAGGCCTGCGACCTATACTCAGGTGCAACCTATATATGGCTTGTTATCACTTTCGGTGAAACAAATTTTTAAATCCAGCTCATTTCACAATTACGTTCATTTATTAAGGAAAAGTTCAGCTCAGACATATATTTGCTATAATTTTTATCAAACAAATAATTGTTTTTAAGTGTTAATCTTCTTAAAAGCCTTGCTGTGCGCTCCTGTGGCAGACATTTGCAGCAGAGCTAAACGTAGGTGCGACCTATACACCGGTGCGACCTATCTAGGGATTTTTCCAATCTATTGGTGATAATTGGACAATGCGACCTATACACCGGTGCGACCTATACACCAGAAAATACTGTAATTTATTTTGTGTGTAGTACCTTTTTTGACCATCGGATGGCAGTATAAAACTGTTTGAACCGAAGGATGGATAGTGAGGGAGCGAGCAGTGTGTCTCTTTAAAGGACAACACCCACCATGTTTTCAAAATGCATCGCCATTAATATTTATTAGTTTATTTAAAAATAAAACAGGAGCGTTTATTTATATTGTAGAGAAATAAAGCTAAATGTGTTATTTCATGATTTATAGCAGATTTTAGCATGCAGCTCCGGGAAAATCTGCCCCTCTCCATATATGGGCATTGACATCACTGAAGTTTCCGCCTTGGAGTTATAGGCGGAGTTATAACAAGCATGCATCAACTTCTGACCAGAGAATACAACTAATAAAAACGATGTGTGGGACAAACGTCAGACTTTTACAAGTAGTCGTGTTGTGTCATTTTAATATTTCCTCAGTAATAATTGTACAACTGTCTGCTGATCAGCACAGCAGCACCACCTTCCTCCGCTGCTCAGAGGGAAAAAAAAGCGAAACATATTTAATATTCCCTTGTTAATAAATCTGCATGTTGATTAATCCCGCGGTCACTCACTGATGTCATATTCTGAGCGTGCACCCACTTTTTATTCTCTCCCCGTGACCTGACAGCCAGGTCGGGAGTACAGAATTAAAAAGACAGCCGCAGAGGAGCTCTGAGCGCGCGTGCTCCCCGCAAGGCTGGATACGGAGCCGAGCCCTGAGTCGGCACCACGAAGGAACGCGGAGCCGGGAGAAGACACGCGGCTGGCTCCTCTCATGGGCAGAGGAGTGAGTGTGAGAGCAGCAACAGTTTTAACCGCAGCGCGAAGGAACTTCAAAGGTGACCAGCAGAACGCAGCCGGGAGAAGACGCGCGGCTGGCTCCGAGGCAGCGGGCAGAGGAGTGAGTGAGAGCAGCGTTCTAACCGCAGCGGTGTTCTAATAAATAAAAACGGAGCGCTGGTCCAGTTGTACACACAACTGCACCAGGAAATATTTAGAGATCACGCATCCACGTAGGACACGATCAACTGCAGTTCTCTCATAAACCTCCATGGCGAACTCACTCCTGCCTTTTTAGGGGGAGACTTCAATGAGGTGATTTCACACTTCGGCAATCTTCGGCCGGGTTTCTGGATTCATCCGGGACTCGGTTGTTTTTTTGTTTGTTTTTTAACGCTCGCCTGGCCCAATTGCAAAAATGAAAATACACATCATATTCTACTACAGTATAGTAATTGTCCAATATGGTGAATTGTTACTGTCATGGTGGGTGTTGTCCTTTAAGAAAAGTGGGAGGAAGACGCCTTGACGTGACTTGTGTGGTTTGAGCTCTTTAGCATAGCATTTTTCACACAAAGCTTTTAATAAAAAAAATAAAATAAAAAAATCAGTGAACAAGTTCTCAGCTTCTTTTTGTAGAGGAAAACAACTTTTTACACAAAGGCACGGGTTTCAACCGTGAATTTTGGAGCTTCGACAA
>JBBPBX010079396.1:0-16396 GCA_038048925.1 Garcialebias charrua
GACAGGTCTCTAGTCCATCACAGGGACATGTGGACAAGTCTCCAGTCCATCACAAGGACACCTGGACAGGTCTCAAGTCCATCACAGGTACACAGGGAAAAGTCTCCAGTCCATCACAAGGACACATGGACAAGTCTCCAGTCCATCACAGGGATACCTGGACAGGTCTCCAGTCCATCACAGGTATACAGGGACAAGTCTCCAGTCCATCACAAGGACACGTGGACAAGTCTCCAGTCCATCACAGGGACATCCTGGACAGGTCTCCAGTCCATCACAGGGACATGTGGACAAGTCTCCAGTCCATCACAAGGATACCTGGACAGGTCTCCAGTCCATCACAGGTACACAGGGACAAGTCTCCAGTCCATCACAAGGACACATGGACAAGTCTCCAGTCCATCACAGGGACATGTGGACAAGTCTCCAGTCCATCACAAGGACACCTGGACAGGTCTCCAGTCCACACAAGGACACCTGGACAGGTCTCCAGTCCATCACAGGTACACAGGGACAAGTCTCCAGTCCATCACAAGGACACATGGACAAGTCTCCAGTCCATCACAAGGACACATGGACAAGTCTCCAGTCCATCACAGGGATACCTGGACAGGTCTCCAGTCCATCACAGGTACACAGGGACAAGTCTCCAGTCCATCACAAGGACACGTGGACAAGTCTCCAGTCCATCACAGGTACATCCTGGACAGGTCTCCAGTCCATCACAGGGACATGTGGACAAGTCTCCAGTCCATCACAAGGACACCTGGACAGGTCTCCAGTCCATCACAGGTACACAGGGACAAGTCTCCAGTCCATCACAAGGACACATGGACAAGTCTCCAGTCCATCACAGGGATACCTGGACAGGTCTCCAGTCCATCACAGGTACACAGGGACAAGTCTCCAGTCCATCACAAGGACACATGGACAAGTCTCCAGTCCATCACAAGGATACCTGGACAGGTCTCCAGTCCATCACAGGTACACAGGGACAAGTCTCCAGTCCATCACAAGGACACATGGACAAGTCTCCAGTCCATCACAGGGATACCTGGACAGGTCTCCAGTCCATCACAGGTACACAGGGACAAGTCTCCAGTCCATCACAAGGACACGTGGACAAGTCTCCAGTCCATCACAGGGACATCCTGGACAGGTCTCCAGTCCATCACAGGGACATGTGGACAAGTCTCCAGTCCATCACAAGGACACCTGGACAGGTCTCCAGTCCATCACAGGTACACAGGGACAAGTCTCCAGTCCATCACAAGGACACATGGACAAGTCTCCAGTCCATCACAGGGATACCTGGACAGGTCTCCAGTCCATCACAGGTACACAGGGACAAGTCTCCAGTCCATCACAAGGACACGATGGACAAGTCTCCAGTCCATCACAGGGATACCTGGACAGGTCTCCAGTCCATCACAGGTACACAGGGACAAGTCTCCAGTCCATCACAAGGACACATGGACAAGTCTCCAGTCCATCACAGGGACATGTGGACAAGTCTCCAGTCCATCACAGGACACATTGGACAAGTCTCCAGTCCATCACAGGGACATCCTGGACAGGTCTCCAGTCCATCACAGGGACACGTGGACAAGTCTCCAGTCCATCACAGGGACACATTTACAAGTCACCAGTCCATCACAGGGACACGTGGACAAGTCTCCAGTCCATCACAGGGACACATGGACAGGTCTCCAGTCCATCACAGGGACATGTGGACAAGTCTCCAGTCCATCACAAGGACACCTGGACAGGTCTCCAGTCCATCACAGGGACATGTGGACAAGTCTCCAGTCCATCACAAGGACACATGGACAAGTCTCCAGTCCATCACAGGGATACCTGGACAGGTCTCCAGTCCATCACAGGTACACAGGGACAAGTCTCCAGTCCATCACAAGGACACGTGGACAAGTCTCCAGTCTATCACAGGGATACCTGGACAGGTCTCCAGTCCATCACAGGTACACAGGGACAAGTCTCCAGTCCATCACAAGGACACATGGACAAGTCTCCAGTCCATCACAGGGACATGTGGACAAGTCTCCAGTCCATCACATGGACAAGTCTCCAGTCCATCACAGGGATACCTGGACAGGTCTCCAGTCCATCACAGGTACACAGGGACAAGTCTCCAGTCCATCACAAGGACACATGGACAAGTCTCCAGTCCATCACAGGGATACCTGGACAGGTCTCCAGTCCATCACAGGTACACAGGGACAAGTCTCCAGTCCATCACAAGGACACATGGACAAGTCTCCAGTCCATCACAGGGACACATTTACAAGTCTCCAGTCCATCACAGGGACATCCTGGACAGGTCTCCAGTCCATCACAGGGACACGTGGACAAGTCTCCAGTCCATCACAGGGACACATTTACAAGTCACCAGTCCATCACAGGGACACGTGGACAAGTCTCCAGTCCATCACAGGGACACATGGACAGGTCTCCAGTCCATCACAGGGACATGTGGACAAGTCTCCAGTCCATCACAAGGACACCTGGACAGGTCTCAAGTCCATCACAGGTACACAGGGACAAGTCTCCAGTCCATCACAAGGACACATGGACAAGTCTCCAGTCCATCACAGGGATACCTGGACAGGTCTCCAGTCCATCACAGGTACACAGGGACAAGTCTCCAGTCCATCACAAGGACACATGGACAAGTCTCCAGTCCATCACAGGGATACCTGGACAGGTCTCCAGTCCATCACAGGTACACAGGGACAAGTCTCCAGTCCATCACAAGGACACGTGGACAAGTCTCCAGTCCATCACAGGGACACCTGGACAGGTCTCCAGTCCATCACAGGTACACAGGGACAAGTCTCCAGTCCATCACAGGGACACATGGACAGGTCTCCAGTCCATCACAGGGACACATGGACAAGTATCCAGTCCATCACAGGGACACCTGGACAGGTCTCCAGTCCATCACAGGGACACATTTACAAGTCTCCAGTCCATCACAGGGACACATTTATAAATTAAAATATATAAATTGCACATTTTTGTCATCTGTGTATGTTTCCCATACTTGACAGACAAAATTGTTCTCTGCATTTAACCCAACCACCACCAAGTGGTGCAGTGAGCAGCCGTAGTCAGCGCCCGGGGAGCTGGGGAAATAGGTATGCACTCATAGACACCCCAAGGTGTGTAGTGGCCGGGGTTCGAACTCGAACCAGGGTCCTTCAGATCACAAGTCCGGTTCCCTTGCAAGTCTCCAGTCCATCACAGGGACACATTTACAAGTCTCCAGTCCATCACAGGGACACATTTACAAGTCTCCAGTCCATCACAGGGACACATTTACAAGTCTCCAGTCCATCACAGGGACACCTGGACAGGTCTCCAGTCCATCACAGGGACACATTTACAAGTCTCCAGTCCATCACAGGGACACATTTACAAGTCTCCAGTCCATCACAGGGACATCCTGGACAGGTCTCCAGTCCATCACAGGGACACGTGGACAAGTCTCCAGTCCATCACAGGGACACGTGGACAAGTCTCCAGTCCATCACAGGGACACCTGGACAAGTCTCCAGTCCATCACATCACAAAAATTAAGAACCATTACACGATTGTTTGGTTTATCATATTTATGGCTATTCTGTAAATAGTAAAAATAGAAAAATGACATTCTTTAAAGGAGTACTTTTTCAGTGTCAACTATCCTTCCTCGATGCACTTGCACATACCTTTATTTTGCTCTTACAGAATGTTTTGTTAGCAACTGAAACCTCTGTTGGAGGTGGTGCCTCAAAATCTTGCACATCAGAAGACATTCCATGTAATCTCTGTTGAGATTTTGATCACATAGTAGGAAATAATTGAAAATATATTGTGGTGAAACACATGTTGTAAACCTGTATGATTAAAAAAATATTTTTAAGCATGATTACATTCAAAAAGTAAAATTTAAATCACCTTGCATCTCCATGGCCATTCTGAGTCGCCATAATTATAGGTGATCTCATCTCCTTCATTGATGGGTTTAGTTGCAAACAAACATAGATAGGGCTTTTTGTTTACAATTATGTACCTCATCTTTGCATTTGGGTTTATATGGTCATAATTTACAAGCCTTCCAAGCGACCTGTCCTCGTTTGCTGAATCAACACTACAAATGCATAATGCATATTTAAAAAAAAAAAAAACTCTTGCCAGCACTATAAATTACCTTACAATTAATAGCCTTTTATAAGTCATGTCAGACACAATGATAGGTTATTCTTACATACTCATACATACTCACAATATTTTTCCATCGAAGTAGAATTCAAACAAAAACACTTTCTGTGATTCATCGTAAACATGATGCTTCCTCTCACATCCTCCTTGGTGATCAGTTCACCTCGATATTCCAAAAGAATGTCATCTTTTGCAAAGGATTTTTTTGCAGAGATTCCATGACCTAGTTATATAAAAATCACATCAGTCCATCACAGGGACACATTTACAAGTCTCCAGTCCATCACAAGGACACATTTACAAGTCTCCAGTCCATCACAGGGACACCTGTTCGGCCATAAGTCAGCCATTTTGGGTCAAAGGGTAATTTTTGGCTGTTTTTCACTTTTCATTGATGGTGAATTTTAATGCACTCCTCCTAGGGATTTTGAGCGACTGACTTCAACCTTGGTTAATATGCACTTAAGATGTGGGTGAGTGAAAATTCATCAAAAACTTGTATTTTCATATATGCTGAAGGGACGTGGCCTTGCCTCAACGTTTGGCTTCTCGCCATACATTTTAAAACGCTATAACTTTCACAATGAAAAACAGAATTGCACCAAACTTGGCATGAGTGATCCATGTCAGATGCCCAACAATTCTCTGTGGTCATGTTGTGCTGTCACTGAAACCCCGCTCCCTCAGAACAGGAAGTCACTTTTTTCTTGGAAGGCTCCCTTTCTGACAGCCTTGAACTAATCAGGATGATCCTACGTTAGAAGACGTAAAACAAGTTGGTTTGGACCAACGATCCAAGCGGGACGGTGCTCGTTAACAGCGGAATCGAAATAAAGGATCGTGCAGAGATTTTTTTCTTCAAAACATACATTTTCCTGGATAAGTTGAAGGTAACGCTCCCATTATGCCGATTCGCCATGCAACAGCGACTCCAACTCAGGAGAAGGCACCCTCCGCGGCTGCAGAGAACGATCCAGAAGCCTCAGATGAGGAGTCGCCCTCTGCTGATGAAGATCAGGCAGCATCTTCAGCTGCAAGAGGCGAAGATGAGGAGGGGGAGAATTCAGGTGACGCGAATACGGACAAGAATGAAGACACTACTGAAGAGGGAGTGGAGGGAGAAAAAAAAGGATGAGAAAGATGTGAAATGCCCGGACTGCGAGGCTGGCCAGTGCTCAACACACTGCTTTGTTCTCCTTCTAAGGATGAAGGATGGCTACAAGTATGGGAAATCCAAAAGCAAGAAGGTGAAACGGACAATTCCTGCATGGGCTAGTGCCACTGCCAGCAAACGCATTCCTGTTACCAACTATGCAGGCACGCAGTGCAAAGTGGATACTGTAGTATCATTATCGAAGCTATAATTTACTCTCAGGACAAGGTAGGGATTTCATTCCAGTCACTCATGAAATAACTTCATTATTGATTTTATTAATAGTGTTATTATTTATCTCTAAATAAAAAAAGTGGTCCTCCTTTATTTATATCGTCTGCAGAGACTCGAAGAAACACACCGACCACAGGTTCAGACCCATCGATGAAGCTGCAGCGGAACTCAGAGAGGATCTGCTGAGATCCATGAAACCACTGAAGGAGAAGCAGGAGGTCAAGAAGAAAGTTCAGTCTGAGTTTGATCAGACAGCAGAACATGTGAAGGTCCAGGCTCGACTCACAAAGAGGCAGATTAAGAAGCAGTTTAAGAAGCTTCACCAGTTTCTAACAGAGGAAGAGGAGGCCAGGCTGGCTGCTCTGAGGGAGGAAGAGGAGCAGAAGAGTGGACTGATTGAGAATATGGAGGCTCTGAGCAGAGAGATGGCAGCTCTTTCGGACACAGTCAGAGCCACAGAGGAGGAGCTGAGAGCTGAAGTGTTATTTGTTCATTATTGATTTTATTAATAGTGTTATTATTTATCTCTAAATAAAAAAAAGTGGTCCTCCTTAATTTATATCGTCTGCAGAGACTCGAAGAAACACACCGACCACAGGTTCAGACCCATCGATGAAGCTGCAACGGAACTCAAAGAGGATCTGCTGAGATCTATGAAACCACTGAAGGAGAAGCAGGAGGTCAAGAAGAAAGTTCAGTCTGAGTTTGATCAGACAGCAGAACATGTGAAGGTCCAGGCTCGACTCACAAAGAGGCAGATTAAGAAGCAGTTTAAGAAGCTTCACCAGTTTCTAACAGAGGAAGAGGAGGCCAGGCTGGCTGCTCTGAGGGAGGAAGAGGAGCAGAAGAGTGGACTGATTGAGAATATGGAGGCTCTGAGCAGAGAGATGGCAGCTCTTTCGGACACAGTCAGAGCCACAGAGGAGGAGCTGAGAGCTGAAGTGTTATTTGTTCATTATTGATTTTATTAATAGTGTTATTATTTATCTCTAAATAAAAAAAGTGGTCCTCCTTAATTTATATCGTCTGCAGAGACTCGAAGAAACACACCGACCACAGGTTCAGACCCATCGATGAAGCTGCAGCGGAACTCAGAGAGGATCTGCTGAGATCCATGAAACCACTGAAGGAGAAGCAGGAGGTCAAGAAGAAAGTTCAGTCTGAGTTTGATCAGACAGCAGAACATGTGAAGGTCCAGGCTCGACTCACAAAGAGGCAGATTAAGAAGCAGTTTAAGAAGCTTCACCAGTTTCTAACAGAGGAAGAGGAGGCCAGGCTGGCTGCTCTGAGGGAGGAAGAGGAGCAGAAGAGTGGACTGATTGAGAATATGGAGGCTCTGAGCAGAGAGATGGCAGCTCTTTCGGACACAGTCAGAGCCACAGAGGAGGAGCTGAGAGCTGAAGTGTTATTTGTTCATTATTGATTTTATTAATAGTGTTATTATTTATCTCTAAATAAAAAAAAGTGGTCCTCCTTAATTTATATCGTCTGCAGAGACTCGAAGAAACACACCGACCACAGGTTCAGACCCATCGATGAAGCTGCAGCGGAACTCAGAGAGGATCTGCTGAGATCCATGAAACCACTGAAGGAGAAGCAGGAGGTCAAGAAGAAAGTTCAGTCTGAGTTTGATCAGACAGCAGAACATGTGAAGGTCCAGGCTCGACTCACAAAGAGGCAGATTAAGAAGCAGTTTAAGAAGCTTCACCAGTTTCTAACAGAGGAAGAGGAGGCCAGGCTGGCTGCTCTGAGGGAGGAAGAGGAGCAGAAGAGTGGACTGATTGAGAATATGGAGGCTCTGAGCAGAGAGATGGCAGCTCTTTCGGACACAGTCAGAGCCACAGAGGAGGAGCTGAGAGCTGAAGTGAAAAGAAACGTCCATCGTTAAACGGGGGTGGAGGCCTCCGGGTTCAACTGTCCCCCTCTTACAATGCTATGATTGCTAGTATCACTAAGCCCTCTGTGAATAGCAAACAACCATCAGGGTGCTAACGATCCATCGTTAGGCTTATGGTCCTCCTTGATCATGTGAGCAGCTGGTTTCGGCTGTCATCAGCCAACTGGTTGATCCACTGTGGGAGGGTGCTATTTATAAGACTGAGCTGAATACAGCAACTCAGACTGAAGAAGGCTTTCGGACGAAAGACGAAACTTTTGCTTCGTTTTGTTTTATTTTTTTGAATGTCCAGAGGACCAGACTTAGCTTTTTTAGATAAAATAAATAAATAAAGTATTTAAAAGTGTTACACAGATTTATACAATATTAATACATAATACAGACGGGTACATACCAGATACTGGTAGCATACTGGTTATATAACCGGTATGTATATTTTGTACCAGGCTATAGTATGAAGTGACATGTTATCCTGTACTTAACTGGTATGTACCTGGTACCTATGCAACGAAAGACTAAACATTTCTACGTTTTGTACCAGGCTATAGTATGAAGTGACATGTTATCCTGTACTTAACTGGTATGTACCTGGTACCTATGCAACGAAAGACTAAACATTTCTACATTTTTGTTTTGTTTTTTAAATGTCCAGAGGCCAGACGTAGATTTTTAGATACATTAAAAAATCTGTAAGTTTTGTTTCTGTTTTTATCTCTTTTCAGTTATTCCCCGGTTTCTCACAAAGTCTCATATTTTGAACTGTTCTTTGAGCCAACATAGGGCCCTCAACCTTCTTACAGTGGTTGCATTAATTCTTTCTGGTCAGTTTTCCTTCACTTATGTGATTTCGGAAATTACGCATTACATCAGCTACTTCACCATTTGACCACTTTTTCTTTGCCATTCTTCTGGATCCTAGACTTGCTTGACTTTTTCTCTAGAAAACATGGAGGACACAGAAAAAAATCATGTATTTAGTATATGGGCAAGTCAACATTCATCAGAACTTTAAACAAAGTATTTATAAGATTACAGTCCGAGGGAAACTCATAAAAATCAAAATTAAAATTTTATTTTGTTACATGTTTTTCCCATGATGTAAACACATGGATTAGATGTCTTGCTCATGGAGCCCATGCAGCCCCTCAGTAAACCTTAATGTTTTGTGTGCAATATATTAAATTAGGTAAGAGTTACACTGTGGAGTTGAAAAAAACTGCTTACGAATGCATAAAAATGATCAGAAACGTGTGTCCACGTTTAGCTAACGAACTGTGGTGAAAAAACACAGAAAAACTCAGTATTTTTTGTGTTTTTTCCAAAAATTCACCAGCACTAACATGTTCAACTGAAGTTGTGTATGTTTGTGTGTGTGACTGTTTTGTGGTTTTTAAGGACAGTGTTTTGTCAGGACAGTAATGAGCTGTTATCTGATTGATTGTCTGATTGTTTATAGCGTATGACTGTCCAAACAAACAACTGTCCATAAAAACCACAATACACTCCTATACACACCTAATTGAACATTAAGGTTGATGAAACCACACGTAGCAAGTAATTCTGTTTAGGAACACAAGAACTAAAATGTACCTTGGTATTCGTGTTTAAAGGAAGTTGATCGTGCTTCTGGCTACCTGCGATCTCCTGACTCTGGACGTGTTCACATGACATCTGTAACAGATCAGTTATACTTATATTTAGAGGAAATTCTACATTTTGATGATAGCTGCTGTCACATGTAAACCAATAAACATTACATGATTGTTTGTTTTTGGCCAAAGTATCCATCTCACATAAAGGAAAGATGGATGGACAGAGTATTTACAAAACTCCTCTCATGATAGGTGGACTAAGATGAAATTAAAATTAGCTGAATGAAAGAAAACTATAAATTTAAAAACTGTGACTAATAATATTGAAGTCATACTTAACAATCCCTGCATTATTTATATAATTGATATCTATGTCATATACATACACACAAATATACATATATACATGTATATAAGCATATCATAAATGCATATTCATGTACTGTACAGTGTATATACATATATGCATATACATGTATATATATGCATATACTGTACAGATAGACATATACATGTAAATATAACATGTTCTACTAAAATTGTGTGTGTTTGTGTGTGTGACTGTTTTGTGGTTTTAATGGACAGTGGTTTGTTAGGACAGCAATACGCTATAATCAGACAATCAGATAACAGCTCATTACTGTCCTGACAAAACACTGTCCTTAGAAACCACAAAACAGTCACACACACAAACACACACAATTTCAGTTGAACATGTTATATTTACATGCCTATTACACGTATATGTAAGTGCCTATTTACATGTATATGTAAGTGCCTATATACATGTATATGTAAGTGCATATATACATGAATATGTAAGTGCATATTGTAGTGGACCTACCCAGGGTCAAATTAAGGTTTTTGAACTGTCCAGTGATGACCTTTACTGACCTCTCAGTAAAGCAAGACATTTACTACAAAATTATTCATTTAGCTATAATCTGATAACATAGTCACCAATAAGAGACTATTTCTATCTTTGATTTTAGGCTGATGTGATCAAATGAATAATTTTATTTGTAAGAGCATCAGTACATTTTAATGTCAGATAAATCAAATACTCTGCTTAATTCAAAATGTTGTACATGGAGGATTTCTCCTCTCCTCTCGAACTTGCATGTGAAGATAAAAGGAACACTTTATCTCATTCATTTTAGCTTGAGCTCAGGACAATCTAGACATCCAGAGACTTTTGTTTTTGTCCTATTTAATAATCAAGCTATTATCATTAATAGGTCCCATATGTAATGCTTAATGACGTTGTTTTAATCAAACCAACAGTATTTTGTTAAAGTGTTAAAGCAAAGGAATCAGTTTTATGATAAAATGCTGACATCTGAAACTAACACTTTATCTTTCTGACAAACTAATCTTTTGACCCCCTTTCAACATGTTGATGTCATCCTCACATCAACTTATGATGCCATTCGGCCAATCAGAAAGAACACATTTTCTGGGTCACGTCTCAGTTAAAACCTTCACATTTTACTTTCAAGAAGAAGTCTGCTGGAGTAAGCCTCAAACCATGGTCTTCTCCAAAGAACTGATGATCGTCTAGTCACACGCAGGGCCCATCACAAACTACCATGAAGAGACACAGTTGATGGAGGAAGCAGATGTGGACAGTGCATTAAAAACTGTAACAGCTGGAACCACAACGGCTGAAAAGAAAGCAGACAGAGATAAACGTTTAGCTAAATTAAGCCTTCTGTTAAAGGCCAAGCTAGACTTTGAAACTGCTGTACGCCGGGCTGTCTCTACATCATGTTTAACAGCACAAATGGAGGTTGCCGCTTTACAGCAGGAGGTAAAGAGTTTAACACAGTCGAGTATTGGCAGCGCTGAACAAACGCGTAGTCTCTACGAAGAATGCAGAGTGTTAAAAAGGGATTTTGACCAATCACAAGATGATTTGGAAAAATGTGTGGTGGAGAAGGATACGTATTACCATCAATACAAGTCGCTTCAGGCGGATTGTGGGGAGGCACGAGACGCGCTGGAAAAATGCACGGACACCCTGGAATCATTATCACTACGGTACACAAGGCTGCAAGAAGATTATAGAAAATCACAAGAACAGCACATGATGTTACAACGTGAAAATGATGGGTTAAAAGTCCAACTGAATAGTTGTAAAATAGAGCGTGCATCAGCAATGAACAAACTCTTTGAAGAAGAGAGAAAATGTTTGGGTCTCATGAGTAAACACCTTGAGAACTCACCGCCTCCGCTGCCCCCTCCCATACCTGATGACCTACTCCCTCCTCCACCGCCCCCGCCCATGCCAGATGCACTACTCCCTCCAACACCACCGCGCCGTCCCTTAGGGCCTCTAAAACCGACAATCCCACCGGATGCACCGGTGGGTGGATCTGATAATAACCCACAAATACCTCTATCAATGGCTGAACTACGGAATATGGCGAAAAGCATTCAAACCTTCGCCCCTGGCCCAATGGGCTCACACGAAACCAAGATCTATCTCGAGGACCTTGATTTCCAGCTTCAACGTTTCCCAGAAGCTACAGATGATGATAGAATCTGTCTGTTAAGGTTAACATCGGACAGGACGGTGCATGCTTTTATGAAGCGTCAACGAGAAGCAGTGATGAAAGACTACAGTCTTCTCTGTGCTGCGCTGATGAAGGAGTTTTCTCCTTGCACGGGGCCCGATGGCATCATAACAGCAGCTAACGTCAAGCAAGGTAGGAATGAACACCCAAGGTCATATTATGACCGAATATTCCGTGCCTATTTCGGGGACAGATGCGAACCTGAAATGGAGGAGGAGGTAGGGTTTAAGTATATTTTCAGCCAAAACCTCTGCCCTGACATAAGAGAGAAAGTACATGTCAGCGCAAACTATAAACGGAGGTCCATCGAAGACATAAGAGAGTGCGCGATAGATGTTTTTACAGGTCGCTCACCAAACAAGACACCCTTTGAAGTGTGTCCTGGTGAAAAGGTCAAATACCAATCGCTAGACCTTGAAGGAGCAAGAGCGCCAGCTCACTCTTTTAAGGAAGCCGAGAATAAGCAATATTTCCAACCTGACAGACCGCAAAATGAAGGTGTCCGCTGGAACAAAGACCAAAAGGGGTCCAGAGACCCTAAGTGGTACAGGCCGCATCAAGAGGAAGAACCCCATCATCAAAAAAGGGGGGCTTTCCAAAAGAAAAAGAAATATGGGTCCCAAGGTGACTCATATGGAAGAGGGCGGTCCCAGAGGGGACCCCCGAGCAATGCGCCAGATCCTGCACCTCAAACTGAACAGTCTGGGGCGAGGAAAAACCCACAGAAGTTCCAGAAAAAAGGCCCTAAACCTCTGTCTTCAGAAGAGATGGAGAACATACGTCGGTTGTTAGAAAGTTTGAAAAAAACAAACAAGGAAAACAAACCTGGTGTGATGTGTAGCACTATCATTGATAGTGACTCAGAACACACTAATAACAGCAATGCCACGATTGCTGACAGTCGCCAAGATACTGATGGTCAGGATGCTGACAATCAGGGTATAGACAGTCAACAAGACGTTGACTGTAACCATGACTTCATTGTTACAGAGTCCGAGAGCCCCTCATCGGAAAAAGGGGGGGTAAGCTCACTCACCAAAGACAATGACTCGTCACAGACCGATCACTCAGACCCATGTGTGACTGCACTACCAGTACAGGTGAATGAAATTCACACAGACAATGGTAGACGTAACACACGTCGGAAAAAACCTGGTAGGTTCCTGTGTAACATTATCAGGAAGGGGCCCGCTAAGAAGGCTTACCTGTCAATCACTTTAGAAGGGGTCCTCACAGAAGAGGCCCTCCTGGATGGTGGGGCTGACATAACCATTATGTCTCCCACACTGTTGAAGGAGCTAAGGATAGCCGCTAGCGGGGTTGACAGGGAAATACCCCTCAAAGAATGTGCTGTAGTACTACAGGGACTCTCAGAGACGAGTACAACCCTTACAGCTATAGCCATGGTTCATATGCAGATTGGTGAAATGACGCTATACCACCCGGTACACGTGTCCACCGTTGACTCATTCCCATTTTTGGTTGGCCAAGACTTTATAAACCGCTTTGACGCGATTATAGATTATGGCGATCAAACAATGTGGACCAGAGTGAGCCAACCACTGCCGATCGATATGCCTACACATGGTGACACTGACTGTTTTACAGCAGGTACCGCGGAAGGCACAAAGGGGTCCTCCAACGAGAGCACAATCCCGGTAAGTGAACCTTCAGCAACAGGTGAGGCAGAAAAGGCCCAACAAGAGAGCCTCCTCTGCGAGCTGAAACAGTCAGCACTCACTGAACACTACCTACCGCAGGTAGTCAAAGGTGTTGAGATCCAAGGATCCCACACCGATGATGCTGTTTTGTCTCCTTGGACGGAGAAATCAGCGATCAGCCAAGCTTTCTATGGAACCTTGGTTAAAAAACAGTTGGGTCTAGAAATGAACAAAAAGGCTTTCCGCTTTTCGTTGGACCCCAACGATAAACAGGTAATGACCGCAAAAGGGATCATTGACCTGAAACTGATCTGGAACCAACGAGAACTGGATCACCCGTTCCTCGTGGTCCCGAACTTACCACATGCAACCTACATAGGCTCCGACATTTTGGTAAGGTTAGGTGTCCGAGTGGACATCAACAACAATGTACTGTGGTCACTAGACACAGCCACAAAGGACTCTCCTGTGCTAACAACAGAGAACCTTAAGGCTGGACAGACCATTCCAGAGGTCTGTCAGATTGCTAACAGCCATAACACTGCGGTACCACCTCAGGTTATGAACAAGCCGGTGATGTGTCACATCATGAAAGGACAAGCTATTAGCACAAAACAGGCATACTTTCAACCATCTCCTATGTTTTTCAACTTAGGACTGTCCATGGAGGCCACATGCCAAGTGACCCTCGACTGCAGAACCACGACTGTTGCTGTGTGCAACACAAGCACAGAAGAGGTACTGATCCCAAAAAACACACAGCTAGGATGGTTGATCTCTACTGATTTTCATGATTTTGAGCTAAGCATTCCATTTCTGGGAGGACTCCCAGAAAACTTGATCCCAAATCAACACACGGGGCAAGTCTTGTTCACGAAACCAACACAGGCCATAGCTCTTTTCTCCCCCACTGAGTCCGACCAGGACACTGTCCGCAGGTTCGGTTTCAACAAAGGAGACAGTCTATGCCCCCAAACTTACAGTGCACTACCTGTTGACAGGTTTTACGACACTGAAGGGGACTCACTGGAGCTCCCCAAAGAACAAGAACCCCTCTCAGTTGCTTCACAGATTGACCAGGTGGTCGCCCAAGCCGACGCCCTGAAAACTGATGAAGAAAGGGACAAACTTCGCAAAGTTCTTCTAAAATATGAGAAATCATTCTCAACTGACTCGATGGATTGTGGGTTGACCACGCTCCACACAGTGAGCATCCCAACCCCGCCTAATGCTCCCCCTGCATTTGTCAGACAGTACAAGATTCCTCTGGCAGCACATCAACCTGTCAGAGAAATCATTAATGACCTGTTAGAAAAAGGTATCATCCGATACTGTAACAGCACTTACTCTGCGCCTTTATGGCCGGTGTTAAAACCTAATGGTAAGTGGAGACTCACTATAGACTACAGAAAGCTAAACAAACAAGTTCCCTTATCCAGATGGCCTATGACGCAACTCCAACAGGAACTGCCCAAGGTCACCAATGGTAAGTACTTCTCGACTCTCGACGTCGCCTCTGGTTTTTGGACCATCCCTGTGCGCGCCGAGGACCAGTACAAACTAGCTTTCACTTTTGGTGGCCGTCAGTACACCTTTAACAGGTGTCCCTTTGGCTACGCTAACTCACCTGCAGAGTTCAACATCTTCTTGAACAAAGCATGTCCAGACGCCCACGAGCGTGGGACACTGATCTACGTGGACGATGTCCTTTTGAGGCAGCCAACACTGGACTCACATTTGGCTGAGATCGACCACGTTCTGAATCAGCTGACAACTGCTGGTGCTAAGATATCACTGTCAAAATGCCAATGGTGCAGAACCAAAGTGGACTACGTTGGCCTACTTGTAGGTCCTGACGGAGTACAACCACAGCTGACTCGCACCCAAGGCCTCGACAATCTCAAAGTCCCCACCAATCTCAAAGAACTACAAAGTTTTCTGGGCGTGTGTAAAAGATTTAAAAGATTTATAACATGCCTGTTATAAGTCTATTTCAAGCCGTGAAAAGCTCTCTTTTATTGACATTCCTTTAAGGAACGTCTTATCTTGAACAACAGCACCAGGAGCTGCCGTTACTTTCGGTTCGAGTCAAGGCGCACGTCTGGAGACGCTGAGAATGGTAAACGAACTGACCAAACTGGACCGAGGGAGACTGACCATCTTCACGAGGTAACAAGTCGTCAAATGCTTTGCCAAGGGTACCAACGTGTAGCTTTAATCGGCCGGAGAACTGCCATGTTTCTGGTTAAAACACATCAAGATAACTCCCTGACTCTTAACTTTTCTTCCTCCATAAATTTCTCCTCCTAAATCTTTCCCTCTCTATCTAAGCTGGAAACTATTTTAAGCTGAAATGCCCACAGACTAAATATGTTAACATCCAATATTTATGTCTGTTGTGTTAAATTTAAGTTTGCTGACGTATTAATTTGAAAGAAAGTGAAATCATGTCAATCAAGTGTAATGGTGTTAATTTAGTTGATTTATTTTAAATAAATGATAGTGTCTCTTTGACATATCAAACTAAGTTAACGTCTTTGTCACTTAATGGCTTTGTGTATTTATCCATCATAAAGATCACAGAAATATTGGGTAAACTGAAAAAGAACAGAATCCGTGAATTTACTATTCAATCTGAATAAGTAGATTAATTAAGGATAAAGAGGTCAGTATTAATATTGACCTCCTCATAATTCTTACACATATATAAGTGCATATATACATGTAAATGCAAATGCATATAAAAATGTAAATGCATATATGTATATATACATGAATATGCATATATGTACATATGCATATACATGTATATATATGCATATACATATACTGTACAGATAGACATATACATGTAAATATAACATGTTCTACTAAAATTGTGTGTGTTTGTGTGTGTGACTGTTTTGTGGTTTTAATGGACAGTGGTTTGTTAGGACAGCAATACGCTATAATCAGACAATCAGATAACAGCTCATTACTGTCCTGACAAAACACTGTCCTTAGAAACCACAAAACAGTCACACACACAAACACACACAATTTCAGTTGAACATGTTATATTT
>JBBPBX010079397.1:5475-16396 GCA_038048925.1 Garcialebias charrua
TACATTCATTCTGAGTTATTGCTATACAAGACTTTATTCCTCTTTTTTATGGATCTAAATTGCTTTTTCGGATGATTGTTTACTCTGGTATCGGATGCCGTGCATTTGGAAGGCTTTTTTCCTGAACCCTTTTTACTTTTGGGCATTTGTTATGATGTGTAACCGTGGCAGCAAGGTGTTTTTTTAACAACCAGGAGCAGCTTATTAACATCTCAACTACAGCCCCAAATCCCAAATGAGTTGTAAAGGAGGTGCCGTGGATTAACTCAGAATCAGAATCAGAATAAGCTTTATTATGGCTTATGTTTGTACAGTCGTCCGAAAGATGGGCGGAGTGTACATTGCTGCTGCTATAAAGTGCGGCCCATCATTCTTTATCAGAATACTTTTAGATAGAAAATGGGTACGGAGGGTGTGGTCGTGAGATGGAGTAGTCGCACTTGCCAGTGCTCCGGTTAAAACTTGTTTTTTAGCACCACCAAGCCCTCTACATTTACTTTTTTTTGCCTATTATCACGCACACAACTTCCATCAAACATCTCTTTTAAAGTTTTTAAATTAAAAATGTCTCAAAAGTCGACAAGATCGAAGAAGGACGCTGAGAATGATGACGCTGGCCTAACCCTTGAGGCAATTACGTCGCTGCTCGAGGAGCACCGCGCGGCGCTGTCAGCTGAGTTCAAACAAACTTTCAGTCAGCTGGATCTCAAACTGGACCAGACCCGGCTCGCGGTGGAGGAACACGGCCAGCGTGTATCATCACTGGAACTTGTCACTAGAAATAACCTTCTTTCTATCCATAAACAGAACTCCTGGGATCCCACTGTCAACCGTTTGGGATACCCTTAAGGCCTATCTTAGGGGACAAATCATTTCATATACCGCCCGGCTGAGGCAAAAATCTCAAAAAGAAAGAACTGATTTAGCCCAGCAGATAAAAGAAATTGATCAACAATATGCTCAAAACAAATGCCCTAATCTGTACAAAAAAAAAGTAGAACTCAAAACTAAGTTTGATTTATTGTCTACATACTCAATAGAACAATCACTTTTGAAAAGTAAATCATCATTTTACATACATGGAGAAAAGTCAGGAAAACTACTGGCAAATCAGTTGAAGGGTGCCATGGCTAAACAAATCATCCCTAAGATCCAATTAAAGAACGGCACCATAACTCTAGATCATTTACAAATTAACAGAGCATTTAAGGACTTTTATTCCCATTTATATACTTCAGAATCCCAAACCAACAAGAATTTATCTTCTCAGTTTTTCGAAAAGACCAATATGCCAAAACTCACACCCAACCTGAAAGATGCACTGGAGATCCCAATATCCCTGACAGAAATTGTGTCAGCTGTATCGGTAATGCAGTCTGGCAAATGTCCGGGTCCTGACGGCTTCCCTGCTGAATTTTTTAAGAAATTTTCTCCATTACTTTCCCCACTCCTACACTCGGTTCTCTTAGAGTCGTTTGACCAAGGATCCCTTCCGAAATCTTTCTTAGAGGCCTGCATTACCCTCATTGCAAAGAAAGGAAAAGACCCAACTCACTGTTCCTCTTATCGACCAATCTCCCTTTTAAATACAGATGCCAAAATTTTAGCCAAAGTTCTTGCTCAAAGGTTGGAAAAGATCCTTCCTTTCATCATATCAAAAGACCAGACTGGATTCATTAAAGGCAGGCACTCCTTTTTTAATATCAGACGCCTTTTGGACATTATTTATTCTCCTTCGGATACTGTTCCTGAGTGTGTTATTTCCCTTGATGCGGAGAAAGCATTTGATCGGGTTGAATGGGACTACTTGTTTAATGTTCTTGACAAATTTGGTTTTGGCCCCAATTTCATTACATGGGTGCAATTAATTTATTCACATCCCACCGCAACCATTCGGACCAACTCTCAGATATCGAAACCATTCAGTCTACATCGAGGAACTCGCCAGGGATGCCCACTGAGCCCTTTGCTCTTTGACCTGGCAATTGAACCTCTTGCCACTGCTTTGCGGTCCTGTGACACAATTTCAGGAATCTGGAGAGGCGATATGGAGCACAAGGTCTCCCTTTATGCTGATGACCTTTTACTTTTCATTTCTCATCCGACTGACACGCTGCCTTCCGTTTTATCATTACTTGAGGAATTTGGAATAAATTCTGGTTACAAATTAAACCTGAGTAAAAGTGTAATTTTCCCTGTTAATACCCTGGCGCAGACTCTTGACTTTAGTAAATGGCCTTTTAAAATTGAGAAGATAAAATTCTCTTACCTGGGTGTTACAGTTACGAGGAGGTATAAAGATTTATATCAAGAAAATTTTGTCTCTCTGTTGAATCAGACAAAGCAGGCATTATCCCGATGGTCACCGCTTTCCACTTCCCTCATAGGCCGTATTAACTCAGTCAAGATGGTCACTTTACCTAAGTTTTTATATCTCTTTCAAAATATTCCTGTTTTTATCCCTGGTTCATTCTTTGTTCAGTTAGATTCCATCATTTCATCATATCTGTGGCAAGGAAAACGTCCACGCTTAAATAAGACACATCTCCAAAAAACTAAGGCCGCAGGCGGTCTTGCCCTTCCAAATTTCCGCTTTTATTATTGGGCAGCAAACTTGCACTGTCTAGCTTTCTGGTCATTCTATTACAACAGGCCTGACAGCCCTGACTGGGTAGAGATGGAGTCACAGTGTTCTGGGAAATGGTCCACCGTGGCTTACTTGGGATCCTCATTCCCGCTTCCACCACTTACAACTGTTATAAATCCAGTTATAAAACACTCACTAAAAATCTGGGCACAATTTCGTAAATGTTTCAATTTCTCTAGTTTCTCTCTCTATAGCCCTATCATGTCTAACCAACTTTTCAAACCCTCATCTCAGGACTCTGTTTTTAAAGAATGGCAAAGAAGGGGTATAGTATGCTTCAATGACTTGTTTCTCAATAAGAGATAAGATAAGAGAGATAAGAGATTTATTTATTAACATTGCACCAGTTAATTAATACAACGTGATTATGTAGCACAGTCGTCCAGAGAGGGAGAGTATGCAAGCTGCAGCATTTCCAAACACATGACATGTTCTTCTGCGCGGCCGCGCTCATCCGTCTCCGGATGAAGGTCAAACAGATATGGAAAAAGGAAAAACACAATAGGTATCATTTGTGATATTCAAAAAAAGAATCTATCAAAGATTGCCTTAAGACACTCTATGATAAAGTCCCAAAAACTCTATCAGCAATAAGCACAGCCAGACAAGACATTGTTGCAGATTTGACGACATGCAAGGAGATCAAAGAGTCTGTGAGCAGCACTTCAGATAACACAGTTCAGCAGATGTTAAGCTCGGCGCCTCTGAGCACACTCCCAGGGACCTCTGGGGAGGGAGGGGGAGGGGGTCAGCAGTGTCTCTCAGCTTCACTCCAGGAGAATAGTTCCCAACAGCCTTCTTCTTTTCCAAGGTCGCGCAGAAACTAGATTAGATAGTTCTTTTGTTTATCTTCAATCCAGGCCACAGTGTTCTTTTTGACTGCAGCCTTCCAGAGTCCAGGTGCTGTTCAGGTCCAAAATCGCCGAATCAAATGAGTTTCCGAAGCTACAAACCTCCATCCGTGCCCTGATTAATGCCGGGCGGCTGTAAACGAGTTCCAAAGCGCACCGCAGGTCCACGGTGGTCTACCGCTCCCATTGTGCGGTTCAGCTCGTACAACAGCTGGGTTGAGGAGCTCACAGCCCGGATCAGAGACTCTTGCTGATCAGGAAGTTTGGCCAGTGCGCCGATAGCTGCCGAAATCTTCCTGAACTTCCAGTAACAGACAGCTCCGCTCACGCCAAAAAACAGAGCAGCTGCCACCAATATCCCAATAATCCACAAATCTTCCACGTCTTCGACACACAGGACGGTCAAACACATGGGTTGCCACTGTCCCCAGGAGTCCATCATGTATCCGACAGCGTGCGTGTCAGAGGGGCAGGCCGCTTCTCCTGGCCCGGTCCGCTTCGTGGAAAAAATCTTATCTATAGATGAAACAGCCCAATTTATTAACTCCATCGCAAATTGGTTCGAGTGAGCGCTGAAGAGTCACGGACGAGACAAAAAGCAAGCAGGGAGGAGGAAAACTTAGGGAGGGTAGGAGCAAAAAGATATGCGACTTGCTTTGTCGAGAGCCGGAAGCTTCATTTCAACAACTATGTGGAAAATTTAGTCTTCCCCAGTCCAATTTTTTTAAGTATCTTCAAATACGGCACTTTATTACTCTTCATTTGTCCAGCCTCTCCATTTCAACAGATAGCAGTATTGTTGACACTATTCTTTCTCTAGACCCAAATAAAAAACATTCCATTTCATTCATTTATAGTAAACTATTGGATTTGAAGCGTGCTTCCTCAGATAAAATCAAAGCTGCTTGGGAAGAGGATCTTGGCTCCTCTATTTCAGAGGACTCTTGGACCTCCATACTCAGACTGGTGAGCTCCAGTTCTCTCTGTGCTAGACATTGTCTAATACAATTTAAAGTGGTGCACAGAGCTCACATCTCTAAACTGAAATTGTCCTCTATGTATCCTGATGTCAGCCCATACTGTGTGAGATGCAAACATGCTGAAGCCTCTCTCTCCCATATGTTTTGGTTTTGCCCATCTCTGAACAAATATTAATAATAATAATAATAATAATAATTTATTCAATTTATAACGCACTTTTCATTACTGAAAATCTCAAAGTGCTACACATATATTGAATGCTACACACATTCATAAACCGGTGGCGGCAGAATATTGGCGGGAAATCTTTCAGACTTTATCACGTGTACTAGATACACGTCTGAATCCTGACCCACTGATTGCTCTGTTTGGTCTTGTAGAGGGCATGACAAACCTAAATAAAAACCAACAACACGTAATATCGTTCACCTCTCTCCTGGCCAGACGAGCTATTTTGCTTAGGTGGAAAGAACCGTCTCCACCCACTCACGCTCAGTGGTTGGCTGACATCATGTCCTGTTTAAAGCTGGAGAAAATCAGATTCACACTCCAACAGAAAGAGGGTAAATTTGAGAATGTTTGGGGACCTTTCCTGAATTTATTCCAGTCTCTTTGACAACACAACTCATTCAGGTTAATGCAGTCTCTTGGCTATTTTACCTTTTATTTATTATTTCCCTTTCCTTTTGGCAGTGATTGGGTAGGGATTATTTTTTATTTTATTTTTTTATTTTATTTTATTTTTTTCCTTTGGTGTGGATTATAATGTACATGTTGCAACTCAGATTGACTAAGTTTAATAATGTCTTCACCAACGGTTACATGCAAATGTTTCATTATCATCTTTGCTGTTTAATGATACTGTGTTGTTTTTTTTTGGAGAAAAAAAATCGAAAAATTCAATAAAAAGATCTTGAATTTGAAAATGGGTACGAACCATTAGGATAGATAGTGGTATTTCAAAAATATCTCTTCACATCTTGTCCTATCAGGACACTCATTCAACCTTTATTTATACAGGCTAGCCTCGTTGAGTCACGATTTAGAGACATCAAAAAGACATTAAAAAAGACATTAAAAAACTCTATCGACAAGCACACTTATAAACATGATTACTATATCAGAGTCAGAGTCAGAGAGAGTCAGAGATTATTTATTGTCATTCGCACCACATGTGGTACATGTGGTGGAACGAAATTATGTACACAGGGTCCCAGTTACATCCAACAATAAAATGTAAAAGAAAAACAGTAATAACATCTAAGATATGAACTAAGGAAAACATCAACTAAAAATACACTAAGCACTAATAGCATAAAAACATTACGTCGAACAGCAGCACGAACATGAGTCTATGTGAGCAGATGAGCATGAATGAACACAGCAACATGAAACAGATCAGAAGCAACATGATGTGATTTTTCACTGTGACAATCCTGGTTAGAGATTCACGAGTCTAACAGCCTCAGGGTAGAAGCTGTTCATCAGTCTAGTGGTTCTATATGCATTTGATGTTGAGGCATTGAGATTTGTCCATGAGTGCTTCCAGATAGGCCACAGTTCTGATGTTATTTCAGCCGGCAGTTATGATAAGTCTGCACAGAAGTTCTTGGGAGGTGGGGGGATAGTTGCTTGTCCCTAGTTACCCATGTCCCAGGAGAAATTTGATAGTTGGCTCGTATCTGAGGCCAAATGGGGAGTCAGATTCAGATAAGCCACTACTGATCTGTGTTATGAGCCTTCCTCAGTGTCAATCCCAACATGCTGGCGAGTCCTAGGAGCCGCAGGTGACTCACAAATCACCTCCATCTTACAGTTTAGATCATAAATTGGCTGATTTTGAGTAATCATAGTACAAACCAAACCTTTGCAAAAAGATTTTGTCAATTGCATTGAAAGTCCAGCTCACCAGATCCATAATCATATTTTTTGTTCGGAAGATGTGTACCAGGAGCTCCAAACACTCAGAGAGCAAAGGAGGAGAAGGAGAACAGGGGTAGGGAGAGCAGCAGCGTCCGCCTTGAGCGAGAGCCAGAGTAGAAGATTCCCATCAATCTGACCTGGCGACGGTGCTCCACTACCTGACTGCCGAGATCCTGGAGCTGGTGGGAAACTCTGCTCGTGACAATGGGAGGACCGGGATCATCCGCGGCACCTTCAGCTGTCTGTCGGTGGTGACGAGGAGCTCGGCAGACTGCTGGGAGGAGTGACCATCGCTTAGGGAGGAATTCTGCCCAACGTTCAGGCAGTCTCGCTGCCCAGGAGGACCTAGAGGCCCGCCGGATCTGACAGCACACTGGATCCGGGTGGATGGATCGGTATCTGGCCAGATTCTTTGGACTCGCTGCAGGAGATCCTTTCTGCCACAAACAACTCTTGAATGAAACCAGGATGATGAGCTACGACAACACTTAATTACCCTTTGGGATTGATAAAGTATTTTTGAATTTGAATATGCTACACAGGTTGTGTGACAAGTTGTTGCACATGTAGTGAAGAACATTGATATTGAATTATGATGGTAAAGTAGATGTACATAGATACTGTATCATACATGATACAGCCTAGTGTCAGCCTAGATACAGCCACATAGTGCAGCAGCAATAAACAATAAATAATCACGCTCACAACAGAGCGGGACGTGGACTTTTGATTTATGAAACGTTTGAGGAAGAACTGGTCTGAGCAGAACTGGTTCTGAATGGACCCACCTGGAAGACCAACAAGTCCGTCATTCAGGGAAAATCAAAAACAGACAGCAACTGTTTTATTTTGAAAAGCATAAAGATTTATCAAGTCAGAGACACTGGAATAATATTTGTAGGAGGCATTGTGCATCATTTTGTTTTTAATATTATTCCACGTTAGAATATCACTACTTTTATTTAAAGGTTCAGTCTGCAGTTTCTGTAGAACTGCAGCACTTAGAAAAAATTTCAACAGGCAAAGCATTCTGATCCCTCCCCCTCAGAGCCATATATGGCTCTGCTCTCCCAGTTTATTGTCTGACGAGACAGTCCATAATTTGATAGTTTGCTTATTAAAATGCTGTGGGAAACAGTATCGAAAGCCTTTCGCAGGTCTAGGAACACGGCGCCCACTACACCTCCTTGGTCTAGCTTTGATTTAATTTCTTCAAGGAAGTAGGAACAAGCCGTCTCTGTTGAGTATTTTTTTCTGAAACCAAATTGCAAAGGATTTAAAAAAGCTTTGGTTTCAAGGTGTTCAATTAGTTGCTCTGCTACGACCTTTTCAAAGACTTTTGAGATGACGGGGAGGATGGTAATCGGTCGATAGTTACTGACCTCTAGTTTGTCTCCAGACTTATATATGGGCGTGACAATGCCAGTTTTTAATGCATCGGGAAATATACCATCTCTAATAGACTGATTTATTATTTTTGTCAACACTGGGATTAGACTGTCCTTATGTGTTTTTAGAAATATACTATCTAACCCATACAGGTCTTTTGCTTTGCTATTATTAAGTTGTCCAATAATCCTTTCCACTTTTGCATCATTAACAGGTGTTAAACTAAAGGCAGATGCATCACAGACCAGAGAATTGAAGGAGCAAGGTGCCGGAAACAGCTGAGCCAGTCGTTGAACAGAATTAATAAAATATTCATTGAAATATATTGCTAAGGTTACATCATCATTTTGAATAGTATCATTTATTTTAAGCTGCACGTCATGTCGAGTGTTTTTTTCATTTCCAAGAAATTTATCAATGTTTCTCCACAACAATTTACTATTTCCTTTTGCATCTTTAATTAGATTAAGGAAAAAGTTGGCCCTTGTTTTTCTAAGTAATGTGGTGACTTTATTTCTCAGACTTCGATATATTAAATGGTCAGTAGTTAATCTAGTTTTGATAAACTTTTTTAATGAGGCATCTCTTTTCTTCATCAATTCCCAGAGTTCACTATTGAACCATGGCAAGCTTTGTTTTTTTTGTTTTATTTTTTTCGTCTTTGTGTATTTTAATAAAATATTTTTTAAGATTGATGTTAAATCATTACATGCTTTCTCACATGACTTGTTTTCTATTATATCATTCCAGTTTGTTTGCTTTAATTCATTTTCCAATAGAGACGAATCCTTCTTTGAGATAAAATATAAGTTTTGAGTATTTTTTGGTTGATTTTGGTCCCTGTATCTTGTTTTATTTAATTTTCTGACAACTAGTGTAAGGTTATGATCAGATAATCCAGTTATTAAATTATATGTTTTCATTATCCTTTCCGGTTTGTTTGTAAAGATTAAGTCTATGAGTGTTTGAGAAGTTTTTGTTATTCTTGTGGGTTTATTTATGATCTGTTTCATCTGGAAAGATTTCATTATTTCATTAAGGTTCTTTTTGCGTGCTTTATCAACCCAGTTTAGGTTCATATCTCCCATTAGTAGAACCTCTTTTCCTTCAACCATTTTAAGCATTTTAGATAGTTCTGTAAAAAATGTGCTTGTGGCATTTGGGGGGCGGTAAATGGAAATTACAACAAAAGACATTTCAGGAGAAAGCGTAATTGTAACTCCTACACATTCTAATTCATCGTTCTTTATATTGATTTCATTACTTTGGAAACTCTCTTTGACATATATCAGAACCCCTCCACCCCTCCCCTCCCCCCTGTCGCGTCTATAAGTTTTATATCCAGAAACAGTGAACACAGATAACGGAGTTGTAGGACATAACCACGTTTCTGTGAGGCAGAGATAGTCCAGGTTTGAATCCGTCAGTAAATGTTTAATCTGTTCAGACTTAGATATGATGCTCCGGATGTTAATATGTCCTCCGAAGATCCCCTTAGGTTTATTGTTGGGATTCCACAGGACGCGGGCATGATTAACTGTTTGAAAAAGTTTAGTCTCCTTCTGTTTGTGAATTACGATAGTCTGTAGCGCGTTTGTAGGTCGCAGGAAAGTCGTGTTTGTCAGTGTTTTTGTCAAATTGTTTGTGACATCACCTCGTACTCCTGAGAGGAGGGCGTCTACCTGCTGATGTTTCAGTGGAGCCGCAGGTAAATCCACGGGTCCAGGATTCAGGTGCACGTCTCCACACAGTAGAAGAACGATGCAGAAGAGAGTAGCACTTTCCCGGTTTGTTGTTTCGCGTGTCAACGGTGTCCTCGGTCCGCTCTGACACCGTGTACACGGGACGAGCACTTTCCCTTGATCCAAGACGTGATTAAACAGCACGAACTGACTCCAGGTGTCCAGCGGCGCGGCGTGTTCCTCCAGTGGGAGCGCAGCTGAGCGTTCCCACGCTGCCAGCCAGCCACCAAACATTTGTGTGGTGATGATTGTCACCATGTACAGAACCACGTTCAGCACACGAAGTAGATGTTGAATTCTGGTGTTTCTTGGAAAGAAAGGCTTTATTTTCCCATTCCTGGGTAAAGCAAAGTAATCAGGCAGCTTCCTAGATGGTTTTTGGAAAGAAGAAATAGCAGCACCTGTCGAGCTGCCACACCTTGCTGCCGCCATCTTGCAGAATCTTGCAGATTGCAGATTGTGCATTTCAGTTCAGTGCAGGTGGTGACAGCTTGCGGCTTTAGCTGAACACAACGCATTTCGACAGTTCAGTGCAGTCCAGTGCAGGTGCTAACAGGAGTTGTTAGCAAAACCTAGCTTCAATGACAGCACAACATGTGATCTGTCCAAGAATGGCGTTCGAAACCACAGAGTCATAATGTAACTAGTCCATGCTACGGTTGAGGGAACCTAGGTATATGCAAACGAGTGTACTGAGCAATGCGAATGTTGTAGGGTGAGGAATAAAATTGTAAATTGAGAGCTGCATATCTGTGTATAAGTGAAATCTACCACCAAGTAAAAATAATTAACTGCTAACCAAACCTCGTCATGGAACAACTGCAGCGTTCACTGATTAGATGCCAAGCTGAAATCCTCAGAAAACACCTAAAGAAAGTCACCTCCCACAGTATAAGTCATGAACACACCAGCACATCTGCCAGCAACGAGAAGACTCCCCTCTGGACTCTGTCAGGCAGGTCAGAAGGCCAAACACGTCCTGCAGAACAAACAAGCGTCAGTCCACTCAAGAGGAAAGAAATACACATATATATAAAAAACAAATAAAATAAATAATAAACCACTAAAGTCCTCCAAACCACTATCACACAGGCCTTGTTCATATGTCATTAAACATGACCTGCACCCCACCAGGCTGAAGTGATGAGAACTGGAAACGTAACAATTAATGGCGTGAAATTAACCCTGCATGTACTCCTTTAGGCAACATGTTCATGGGAACCTCACCTATAAAAATCAGAAATGTGCCTTTAACACTGAGAGTGAAAAGCACATATCTGCAAAAAATACAGTACTGCATTGTGAGGACAACAGACTGCCACAGAAGGAAATCAACAAAAACAAAAATATAGGTCTAGAGAGGTCAGCGTGTTTAAAACAAAAGTCAC
>JBBPBX010079398.1:0-16396 GCA_038048925.1 Garcialebias charrua
TTTCTACCTGTTTCTTTTGATTTGAGTGAAAGTGGTCAGTCATTTTAAAAAAAAACATGGGCATTACTCCTGCGTGTTTGAAGAGTCTTTTTATTCTAGTCAAGTGCCTGTGCTATGCGCTATCCATCATTTACACAGATTTTATCAAAGGTGCAGTTGAGTTCAGGGATGCCGTGATGTTTTCGTCTATTAATAACATTAATCATGCTGCTCCGTTTTCAATTTTTGGTGCATTTCTAATCTGCATTTGTTCTCAGAAGACGCACAAATAGCATCACAGAAAAAAAAACTTAGCATCTGGTTTAATTTTCAAAGCACAGATTTATCATTTCTAAAACAATTCAACTTTTAATGGGGTACAGTAAAACAAATGCCCCACTGTTGCATATTAACTAAGTATTAAAACTGTTACCTTATATTGTGTGTTTTGTAGCTGTATTAAGGCACAGTTTTTACAAAAAGTAGCTTTAGGGAGTTTGTTTTTGAGCATCACACTGTGTGACTTTAAAGAAAATTTGCTGAGGCTTTCACTCCAGGGAAGATTGAGAGCTGTCCTGAATGTTTTCTACTTGTCAATATTCTTTCTCTCTGAAGAATGATGGACTCCAAATTGTTTGGACATGGCCTCGTGACCTTTCCCTGATTGATGGGCAGCAACAATTGCTTCTCTGCTGAGCTATTTTGTTCTTGGCGTTGTGTTAACGCACACCTGAACGTTTCAGAGCAACCAATTACTATAACATCCACACTTTCTAATAATCAGTGCATTTGATTAGCACTGCCTGCCTTTTACAAGATGCTTCTAATTCTTCTGGAAGCTGTAAGAGTGTATTTATTCTTCACACACTGCCTCTGCATTTCAGCTTCTTTTTTTTGTTTTTTTTGTTAAATAAATAAATAAATACACGAGTGTGATACGTCATTTGTTCATCTGAGGTTTCACTTGTGAAACGTTTAACCTGGTTTGATGACCAGATATACTTTTTAATTGTCCACTTCTACATGAAATTTGATGTGTTAACGGAAGTTTACATATTTTACTATGAGTGTATACGTTGTATGCTGTTTTATTTTTATTTACCGTAGAAGGCATCATCTGCATTGTAAGCATGACCGAAAGAAAAAGAACGGAACATTTGTTTTGATATGATATTCTATGAGATATTTATTCATAGCTAGGACCTCAGCAGTTTTGACACCACTCACAAAGTAGAGAACACAGAGAGAACATGCAAACTCCACCCAGAAGGTTCCTCGGCCAGATTTGATCCGGCAACCGACCTGTCCAGGGTGGATAGGTGGATATGGGCATCAGTGAACCCCATGAACCAAAAAGGAAGAAGCAAGTAAAGAGGATGGATGGATGGATGGATGGATGGATGGATGGATGGATGGATGGATGGACGGATGGATGGATGTAAAAAATATGTTTCCAACAGACTGTGCGGGAACGTGCCCCGACGCTGCCCATCAGAAGTGCACTCCCTCCTGATCATCACCTGCTGCCCACACTCTCTCTGTCAGCACAGCCACAGAGAACCACCGTTCTCCATCTCCATGCACAAAATTGTCCCATCTCCTTCTACAAATTATTTTACTATCTTTATGTTTCATTTGCTTTCTTTATCATTTTTATGGAACAGTTGTATTTTCTCACAGCCTTGGTCAGCAGCTCCTCAGCAGATGCTGCCCTGAGATCAGCTTACTTTACAAAGAACAAACACACCCATAAAGTTCTGACCAATCACACAACGCATGCTACATGGTGCTGTGAGAACTACTGTAGGCAATGCACAAGGCATCAGTGGGTGACGAGAATAGAAAAATAGCTATTTTTGTCACACACCCACATCAGTGAGACAAAAGAATGGACCTTCTCATTGACTGTAAAGCAAACCTAAGTGATGGACTAGCAACCTGTACAGGGTGTACACCATCTTTAACCCAGTGACCACTGGAGGTGGCACCTGCTCTTTGTGACCGACTGACTCACTGACTGACTGATTCACTGACTGACTCACTGACTGACTCACTGACTCACAGACTGACTCACAACTGACTCACCAAATCACAGACTGACTCACCAAATCACAGACTGACTCACTGACTGACTCATCAACTGACTCACCAACTCACATACTGACTCACTGACTGCCTCACAAAGTCACTGACTGACTCACTGACACTGGACAAAAAGGCCTAATATCCGGGGAGATACAACAGTATGCAAGTGTCCGTATCTGCCACATATCCAGTATGTTTCCGGTGGTATACGGGGAGATCTCATCTGTTACAGATCTTAGTACAGGATATCCCACGCATACCCATCTGTGATAGATCCTAGCACTGGATATTTTCTGGATCCTTATACATGATAAATCCTAGTATAGGATATTTTTGGGATACACATCTGTGATAGATCCTAGTATAGAATATTTTATTCATACCCATACTTGAGAGATCCTAGTATTGGATATTTTCTGGATACCCATATGAGAAAGATCCTACTACTGCATATTTTCCAGATACATATCTGTGATAGATCCTAGCACTGGATATTTTCTGGATCCTTATACATGATAAATCCTAGTATAGGATATTTTTGGGATACACATCTGTGATAGATCCTAGTATAGAATATTTTATGCATACCCATACTTGAGAGATCCTAGTATTGGATATTTTCTGGATACCCATATGAGAAAGATCCTACTACTGCATATTTTCCAGATACATATCTGTGACAGATCCTAGTATTGGATATTCTTTGGATACATATCTGTGATAGATCCTACTATTGGATATTTTCTGGATACCCATACTTAATAAATCCTAGTATTGGATATTTTCCAGAAACCCATCTGACAGATCCACATATTGGATATTTTCCGGATATCCATACATAATAAATCCTAGCATTGGATATTTGCCGGATATACATCTGTGACAGATCCTAGTATTGGATATTTTCTGGATACCCATACATAATAAATCCTAGTATTAGATATTTTCCAGATACACATCTGACAGATCCACATATTGGATATTTTTCGGATATCCATACATAGTAAATCCTAGTATTGGATATTTTCCGGATACACATCTGTGATAGATCCTAGTATTAGATATTTTCTGGATACCCATACATAATAAATCCTAGTATTGGATATTTTCCAGATACACATCTGACAGATCCTCATATTGGATATTTTCTGGATACCTATACATAATAAATCCTATCATTGGATATTTTCCGGATACATATCTGTGATAGATCCTAGTATTGGATATTTTCTGGATACACATCTGGCAGATCCACATATTGGATATTTTTCGGATATCCATACATAGTAAATCCTAGTATTGGATATTTTCCGGATACACATCTGTGATAGATCCTAGTATTGGATATCTTCTGGATACCCATACATAATAAATCCTAGTATTGGATATTTTCTGGATACACATCTGACAGATCCACATATTGGATATTTTACGGATATCCATACATAGTAAATCCTAGTATTGGATATTTTCCGGATACACATCTGTGATAGATCCTAGTATTGCATATCTTCTGGATACCCATACATAATAAATCCTAGTATTGGATATTTTCTGGATACACATCTGACAGATCCACATATTGGATATTTTTCGGATATCCATACATAGTAAATCCTAGTATTGGATATTTTCCGGATACACATCTGTGATAGATCCTAGTATTGGATATCTTCTGGATACCCATACATAATAAATCCTAGTATTGGATATTTTCCAGATACCCATACATGAAAAATCCTAGTATAGGATATTGTCTGGATATGTATATTTAACTGTACACTTGCATATTGTGTGTGTGTGTGTATGTGTGTGTGTGTGTGTGTGTGTGTGTGTGTGTGTGTATGCAGGGGGTTATGGAGAACAAGATCTGTGAGTTTGGTGGTCCTATCACTGCGTTTAGTTGGAAATCCTAACCCCAATTTGTTAAAATACAAATACCCATAATTCATAGGGAGAACGTAGGACGGACAGGAATCTCATAAATTGCGGTCAGGGAGTTATGGAGAACAAGATCTGTGAGTTTGGTGGTCCTATCACTGCGTTTTGGTGGAAATCCTAACCCCAATTTGTCCAAATACAAATACCCATAATTCATAGGTAAAACGTAGGGCAGACACGAATCTCACAGATTGCGGTCAGGATTGTCGTGGAGAACAGGATCTGTGAGTTTGGTGGTCCTATCACTGCGTTTAGTTGGAAATCCTAACCCCAATTGGTCAAAATACCATAATCCAAAAGAAAAGTTTTGGGAAAGTGTTGAAAGTTCCGATCAGCTCTGCGAGGTGCTGGCCAATATCTTTAACACCTCACTTGCCCTGTAGACAGATCCCGTCTGCCTGAAGACCACACCACCATCATCCCAGTCCAAAAAAGCTCTACAGTGACTGCTCTGAATGACTGTTGGCCAGTGGCCCTCACCCGATAGTCGCTAAATGCTTCGAAAAACTGGTCATGACCCACATCAAAACAACCATCATCAACAAGGACCCTCACCAGTATGCATACTGTGAGAACCAATCAACAGAGGACGCCATCTCCTCTGTGGTCCACACTGCTCTCACCTACCTGGAACAGAAGGACTCATACACCCATATGCTCTTTGTGGACTTCACATCTGCCTTCAAAATCATGATCCCCCAAACCCTGATGGAAAAATTACTCACACTAGGACTAAGCCCCTCCATTTGCAACTGGTTCCTTGACTTCTTAACTAACAGACTTCAGTCAGTGATGATCCACAACTTCTCCTCTTCCACCATAACCCTCAACACTGGCTCTCCTCAAGGATGTGTGTTGAGCCCTCTCCTGTTCACTCTGCTCACAAATGATTGTGCAGATACCCATCCAGGTTGTCATAAAGTTTGCAGCTGATACAGCTGTGGTGGGATGCATCACAAACTATGATGAGTCCAGCTACAAGCAGGAGGTGGAACACCTGGAGAGCTGGTGCAAAGCCTGATCAAGAAAGTTCATCAGAGACTCTACTTCCTCAGACGGCTGAGACGAGCTGGTCTGAGCAGCCCAGTCCTCACCTCCTTCTACAGGTGTGCAGTGGAGAGCATCCTGTGCTCCAGCATCAACGTGTGGCATAGAGGTTGCACAGCTACAGAAAGAAAAGCTTTACAGAGAGTGGTGAAGGCTGCACAGAAGATGTTGGAGTCAGTCTACCCACCATCACAGACATTTACACCTCCAGATGCAGGAAGAGAGCCACCTGCATCATGAAGGACCACACTCACCCAGCACACACACTTTTTGCCCCGCTCCCCTCAGGAAGGATGTTGAGGAGCATTAAGTGTAGAACCACTAGACTGAGGAACAGCTTCTACCCTGAGGCTGTTAGACTCATGAATCTCTAACCAGAAGAATCACTGTGAAATATCACATCATGTTGCTGCTGATCTGTTTCATGTTGCTGCTGATCTGTTTCATGTTGCTGCTAATCTGTTCATGTTGCTGCTGATCTGTTTCATGTTGCTGCTGATCTGTTTCATGTTGCTGCTAATCTGTTCATGTTGCTGCTGATCTGTTTCATGTTGCTGCTGATCTGTTTCATGTTGCTGCTAATCTGTTCATGTTGCTGCTGATCTGTTTCATGTTGCTGCTGATCTGTTCATGTTGCTGCTGATCTGTTTCATGTTGCTGCTAATCTGTTCATGTTGCTGCTGATCTGTTTCATGTTGCTGATCTGTTCATGTTGCTGCTGATCTGTTACATGTTGCTGATCTGTTTTGTGTTCATCTGCTCATGCAAACTCATGTTCGTGCTGCTCGTTGGAGTTTGCGTGACAGTGTGCGCTCTCAGGACATGATTACCTGTGTTCCGTCAGTGAGGACTGAACTTGGAAAAAGGGCCTTCTCCTACTCCGCTCCTGCTTCATGGAATATCTTACAAAAAGATCTGAAGCTCTCAAACTTGACTTCTCTAAATGGCTTTCAGAATCTGTTGGAATCCTGGCAAAAACCAATGCAGATTTGTTCCTGTCTTTGATTTTATACGTCTACCTTATAATGTTTTGCTAGTTTTTTGATACTTTGTTAAAAAAAAGAAAAGAAAAAAAAAATCTTTTGTTTGGTGTTTTTTTTTTCTCTCTCTTTTGTTTTCTATTGTTTATTGTTTGTTTGTTTGTTTATTGTTTAAGGAAATTCTACCATTGCTGTTCATTGTTCTTTAGTTTTAGCAGGTCGCTTTCGTAAATGAGCCCATGAGGTTCAAAAGATTTACCTGACTAAATAAAGGTTGAATGAATGAATGAATAATGTGAATGAAGGTACTTGTTTGTCCTCACCACCATCCCTCCTCTTCTCTTCCCCCCTCCCCTCCCCTCCCAGCTCTGGGTGAGAGCATTTTGTGGGGGTTATCACATTTTAAATCAGCTTAAATGTTGAGGACAATTGGTTGTAATTTTTCTCAGTACATTACCTTACTTGTCAGTAAAAATTATTACTTACTGTATTTGCATAACGTGTAGTCACGAAAACAAGGAACTATAAGAAAGTGGAGAGGTCCACCCCCTTCTTTTTTTTTACTAGTGGTATGTCCCAACCTCTTCCGGATTTCATCATGCTGGCTGCTGGATTGTTTGCAACGTGCGTCTGACTCTGACTGAACCCTGGAAGCTACTCTGAGCACCTCTGTAGTAAGTTTGGTTTGGTGATATTAATTTAATCTTATCTATGTTTATTTAAAAATACCTACATTGTTTTGTACGTATGTCGCAGTTTAATATAAGTCAACTAACATAAAAATTCATGAATATTGGCGTGTACTTATTAATTTAGCTCCGTTTACAAATAGAAACTGAACCGTACAGTTTCGGTGTATGTTGTCGGACCTATTCTACACATTTCGCTGTGTTTCGAAACTTTTCAAGTGTTTCAAGTGTTATTTTAAATCTTTTGTCTACCCGGGCGGGCAAATTCAAACGGGCCAATCGAGCGCTGCTACTGACTGACGTTGTGCGAGTAAACCAATCAAAAGCGTACATATTGGGGCGGGGGCGGGGTTCGCACAATGTCATTCAGTAACGGCACGCGATTAGTCTGTTCGTTTCGACGGAACGTCGGTTTGGCCTACTGGTTATAGCCCAGAAAGTCACAGAAACCGTACATTATTTAATATGTTGATGTGTTTCGAAAGTTCACAAATGTTTTTATGGTTTTCTAACCGGGCCAAACCGGCATTCCGCCAAAAACAGACCAATCGCGTGCTGTTACTGAATCACGTGGTGCGAGTCAGCAAATCAAAACCGTGCATATTGGGTGACTCATGCCAAAACAGGAAAAATTGTAATACTGTATATAATCCTTTTTCAATGTTTTATTTGTTCTTACAACCTTTTTATATTGATTCTTATCTTTTTGTAACTGTTCAGCACTTTGTTTGAAAGCGCTTTATAAATAAAATTATTATTTATTAAAGTTTGGTTGTGCATTTTGTAAAGTCTCAGACTGTATTGGTCCTGGTATAGTTATAATTAGACATTTAGTTAGGCTAGTATTTCATAATGAACAATAACAATATTATAGTATAATTAACTTGCTTGATTTTGATCCAAATCTACAATTATTCATTGTTTCAGCTTTTTTCAATGCAGCATATTAATCCCCCATCTCTTTTTTTTTTCTTTTTTCAGAATCACATACCAGTTTCAAGACAACAGCGTTGAAAAAAGGTAAGATGTAGGAAGTTGTTACTCCTTCATTTTGGCTCATTATTGTCCAAAAATACTATCCTGATAAACTGCATCTGGATAAAGTGAATTTAATTGTGGTTGGATCAGAAGAGTAAATAGTTACCATTCTGACACCACATTACAGTAGTTTGTACACAATTCATCACAGCTGCATGCCTTTAAAAAAATTATTATTATTTTATTTATTTTTTTATTTTTTTTTGGGAGAGATCACCTCCCAATAAATGTATTTTGGAAAATATTTTACTTTTGATACTTAAGTACAAAATAAATAAGATACTTTAGGACTTTTACTCCAGTAATATTCTTACAGGAGACTTTAACTTTTACCAAAGTAATTTTATGATAAGGTACTTGTACTTTTACTAAAGTATTACTTTGAGGTACTTTATACAACACTAATTAACAATTTGTACGGGTATACAATGTTGCTTAAAAGCTAAACATCACACAAAGCCCCCAGAGACTGGTTTCCATTGTGGTCCTGTGTATTCTATTCATCTGAGTTCTATCCTGATTACATACAGAAAATGCCCTTTCTGTTAACAAACTGTGTTGAACAAACACTAACATTTCATTTTAAGGAAATTCTACCATTGCTGTTCATTGTTCTTTAGTTTTAGCAGGTCGCTTTCGTAAATGAGCCCATGAGGTTCAAAAGATTTACCTGACTAAATAAAGGTTGAATGAATTTCTAACCAAAATAAAATCAACATCAATTATGCGCAGACACATGCTCCAACCTTTCAAAATGTATGCAAAGATGAAGTTGTATGAATGTTTGTGTTTTACAGATGGAACCACACAGATGACGAGCAATGAAGAGCAGCTTTTGAAAGGCAAGTCTGTTAGACATTCCTCACTGTGTCATTAGCAGGTTATTTTTGTTTCTCATTTAATGATTTTAACTTTTCTTCTAAAGACCTTGCCATCCACAAGATGACTTCAGTGCTCACTGAAGTACTTGTGGTGGTGAAGGATCTGTCCAGAGATGTGCAGTTCATCAAGAACAAGTTGAGAGAGGGCAACATGACAAGGTGGTATCCGGGGACCAGCCACCGCAACTTATACATTCCCTGTCCAGCTGCCAGTCACCAGTGAACAAGACTTCATGGGGTGGAGTCATTACTGATGGAAGAATCAGTTCGTCAAAAGATGGTAATTTATTTGATAGACTGAACTGCATTCATTTATTAAATGTAGACCATTTCAATGTGGTCTGGCTCATTTTTCCTCAAGGAAAAATATGTTAAGCTCTCTAGGCACTTGAGCACAAATTCTTATCTAAAAGTTCAAAATGTGCCACAGAACATCTGCTATTAATGAAATGTTTTGAAATTGTTCAAATACTGTATATCAGGGATGTCCAAAGTGTGGCCCGAGGGCCATATGTGGCCCCTGAAACGATTTTGTGTGGCCCCTGACTTCAGATCAAGAATTATACTTTACAAATTTGTCCCCCTGGCACAGGTGTTTGATGTAGATGGAGAAATTCTATTTGTTATTTGGGCAAATTTATCACAAAGTAAAATCTTATAATTAAAAATATTGGGAACAATAACAATTATTTGTCTTTAAATAACAAAACTCTTAGCTTTTTCTATCTAGTGACTTCTACTCAAAAGCTGATTTTGCTTCACTCCAATCTGCTTTAAATTATAGAATAATGTTCCTCATGTACAGCACTTTGTGTCAGCGGCCATTGTTTTAATGCACTTTATTAAAAAAAGTTGATTTGGGGTGCACCGTGTCTACATTTGGCTTTGATCTTCCTCTAAAATCACAGAGTTCTCCGAGTCAGCTTCAGGTGCTTGTAGTTAATCTTAAATATCTTCTAAATTGAACCAGGTGTTTCAATGCCTTAACATCACACAACAATTACAGTGGAGAAACTTGTCAGTTTGGTAAAAAAAAAAAGTTAAAGTAATTTTTATTTATTTTTTTCTGTGCAGAGATATTCTTGTGCTATATTTTTTAAATGAATATATCCAAAGCTCCTCAGTTGAAAACACAAATGGTAGAAAAGATGTTTAAAAACCTCTTTCCTCAGAAGGACACAACACAACACTGCATATTTGGTGAGCTTCCTCCCCTGCAAATTACTTTATAGACTGCTGGTGATTGAGAATACAGGTAGTCCCCGACTTACGAGCGAGTTCCGTTACAACGAGGTGCTCGTAAGATGAAAATTTGTAAGTTGAAACACGAAGCACAAGTTCTCGTAAGTCCGGAATTTCGCTCGTAAGTTGGAACGGTTTTGCTAGTGCGACTACAAACACTCGTTTTTCATCGAAAAACTGCTTACTAGTGCATAAAAATGATCGGAAACGTGTGTCCACATGTTTAGCTAACGAACTGTGGTGAAAAAACACAGAAAAACTCGGTATTTTTTGCGTTTTTTCCAAAAATTCGCCAGCTCATAAGTCTGGAACCTCGTAAGTAAGAGCGCTCGTAAGTCGGGGACTACCTGTATAATTATGCTCTTAGTGTGCCATATAGTAAAAAATTCTTTTGAATTTCTAAAATGTGTTGCATCTTGTCTTTCATGCCTCTTCTGTATGAAATGCAAAAAAAAAAAAAGGATTAATTTTGAATAAAGAAAATGTGAAAGTGCAAGCTATAAGAAATAATCAAAGGACAATGTTCTTGGTGAGCTTAATAGGTGCATGGATATGTTGTCAAGATCGAGTCAAACTAGACATTTGCTTCTCTTTCCAGTTCAGTCTAATTGGATGCTGAGCATTTAATTTTAAAAAATCGCACCCGTGTGAAGTGAGTGCTGCTCTCATCACTGTACCTCATCAAACGTCATCTCATTATGGCCAATGACATTTTGCATCCTCACACAATATTTGTTTATACAAACACTCAAATTTGTCATATTCAGTGGGAATGTGTGGGACAGTTTGTGCACACACCAAAAGCAGAACATGGGAGATAGCACCTCTCAAAAAAAAAAAAGAGGGGAGGGGGGTATACAATTTTATCAAATATACACCATCTTCCTCACTCTTATTTTTGTGTCTTTCAGCTGCTGCTCGGCAGTTTGACCCAAAGCTAACTGACAAGGACTACAGCGGAACTGTCAAGAAGTGGCTTCGTTATGCGCCAGACCGGGAGGGGGGCATCCCAAGGAACCAAAGTGATCCAAACCCAAGCCAAACGTGTCAAACCTAGTCTGAAAAAGCTAAGTCTGGTCCTCTGGACATACAAAAAACAAAGCAAAAAAAAAACTGTAGAAACGTTTCGTCTTTCGTCCGAAAGACTTCCTCAGTCTGAGCTGCTGTATTCAGCTCAGTCTTATAAATAGCACCCTCCCACAGTGGATCAACCAGTTGGATGATGACAGCCTGAAACCAGCTGCTCACATGAGCAAGGAGGACCATCAGCCTGACGATGGATCGTTAACACCCTGATGGTTGTTTGCTATTCACAGAGGGCTGAGTGATACTGGCAATAACAGCATTGTAAGAGGGTGACAGTTGAACCCGGAGGCCTCCACCTCTGTTTAATGATGGACGGTTTCTTTTCACAAAGATGGCCTCCTTTACTCCTCTCTCAAACCATCGTTCCTCTCTATCAAGGATGTGAACATCTTCATCCCTGAAAGAGTGACCGCTGGCCTGGAGATGAGTGTAGACTGCAGAGTCCTGACCTGATGATGTTGATCTTCTGTGCTGGGCCATCCTTTTGGCCAGTGGCTGTTTAGTTTCCCCAATGTAAGACTGATCACAGCCCTCCTGACACTGAACAGCATACACAATATTACTCTGTTTGTGCCGGGGGACTGGATCTTTGGGATGAACCAGTCTTTGCCGTAATGTATTTTGGGGTTTAAAAGCCACTGGGTGGCTTGTATACCCCCCTCCCAGTGGCTTTTAAACCCCAAAATACATTACGGCAAAGACTGGTTCATCCCAAAGATCCAGTCCCCCGGCACAGAGTAATATTGTGTATGCTGTTCAGTGTCAGGAGGGCTGTGATCAGTCTTACATCGGGGAAACTAAACAGCCACTGGCCAAAAGGATGGTCCAGCACAGAAGATCAACATCATCAGGTCAGGACTCTGCAGTCTACACTCATCTCCAGGCCAGCGGTCACTCTTTCAGGGATGAAGATGTTCACATCCTTGATAGAGAGGAACAATGGTTTGAGAGAGGAGTAAAGGAGGCCATCTTTGTGAAAAGAAACCGTCCATCATTAAACGGAGGTGGAGGCCTCCGGGTTCAACTGTCCCCCACTTACAATGCTGTTATTGCCAGTATCACTCAGCCCTCTGTGAATAGCAAACAACCATCAGGGTGTTAACGATCCATCGTTAGGCTGATGGTCCTCCTTGCTCATGTGAGCAGCTGGTTTCAGGCTGTCATCAGCCAACTGGTTGATCCACTGTGGGAGGGTGCTATTTATAAGACTGAGCTGAATACAGCTTCTCAGACTGAGGAAGTCTTTTGGACGAAAGACGAAACGTTTCTACAGTTTTTTTTTGTTTTTTTTTTTTTTTTGAATGTCCAGAGGACCAGACTTAGCTTTTTTAGATTTTTCTACCTGGATTATTGAGCATGCATCAGGGTGTCAAACCTAGGTTACCCCAACACACGCTGTTTCCCTTGTTCTTCGAGTACAAGTCTTAACCTCATGGACGCTGTTATTACATGAACATTAGACTTTTCTGTCAGTTAAAAAGGAGTCAAATATGTTGACAAATACCTTCTTTACTGAGCTCCACGATTGCCTACAAAGTTAAGAGGATGGAGGATTTTGCGAGAGAGGAGTGCCTCTTGACTCCAAAACATTTGCTGAGCTTCAGAACAAAGTCCATCGCAGAGTGCCCAGTGAGAAATGCAACCCAGGCTGCCTTGAGCACCTTCTTCTTCTGGCTTTTCCCTTTTCAGGGGTCACCACAGCGAGTCATCCTCCTCCACCTCACTCTGTCCTCTGCATCCTCTGTCCTCACTCAAACTACCTTCATGTCCTCTCTAACTGCATCCATATATCTCCTCTTCTTCTCCTCTTTGTGTGTGTGGGGGGGTGTTAATAAAAAAAATAAAAGTCATGGTCAGTTTTTTTATGTCTGATGTTTGCATTACAGTAGTTGTTCTGAAGATACAAACCACTGTGTATTTACTAGACTGCTTTTGGTCCAGCTTGTGATTTGTACATCATGATGTTGGTACATAAATCAAAATTAAAGACTAATGTTGATGTAGAAAACTGGGTGATGTTAAAATGTAAAGATGTTAGAAGCCAACTATTTGTATTGCAGATTTAAAACAAATGTAGTTATATAAAGTGCTTCACATTAAAAATAAAAAAATTAATGGAGGGTTAGGGTAAAAAAAACAACTACCGGTAAGCATTGGTGTTATTTTACATGGTCTACCTACATGCAAAACCTGTATTTTCAGGCAGAGTATATCATATTGTTTATGTTTATTAAATTTGTTCATTTTTTTACAAAAGAAACAATACAAGGCAATCTCATAATGATATTGTACAAAATGTAAAAAAATGAAAGGTGGCATCTTATTATATCTGCCCCTTATCTCCAACAATCAGATTAAACAACAGTAGTCAAACCATGTAAACAATAATAATCTTCAACCAACTTTTTCCAACAGTCAGGTTAAACAATAATATTCTTCAACCAACAGTACAAAATTACTAACTCTTTTTTTTCTCCAATATATCCAAATATTCCCAAATGTGCACGAATTTGCATAAATGAAAAATCCTTAAATATCCGACTGACATCTGCAACGTGATACGCCAAAGATCTGCTGGAACTCCGAGGGATCGCATACCTCCAGGTATTTCACAGATAAAAATCCTTAAATATCCGACTGACATCTGCAACGTGATACGTCAAAGATCTGCTGGAACTCTGAGGGATCGCATACTTCACAGATAAATATACGACTTGACATCTTCAACGTGATACGTCAAAGATCTGCTGGAACTCTGAGGGATCGCATACTTCACAGATACTTCACAGATAAAAATCCATAAATATACGACTGACATCTTCAACGTGATACGTGAAAGATCTGCTGGATCTCTGAGAAATCGCATACTTCACAGATACTTCACAGATAAATATACGACTGACATCTTCAACGTGATACGTCAAAGATCTGCTGGATCTCTGAGAAATCGCATACTTCACAGATACTTCACAGATACTTCACAGATAAATATACGACTGACATCTTCAACGTGATACGTCAAAGATCTGCTGGATCTCTGAGAAATCGCATACTTCACAGATACTTCACAGATAAAAAATCCATAAATATCTGACTGACATGTCACGTATACGTAAATATAAACCAATCATACGTCATATATGCGGCAAGTATCCGAAGAGATGTAAGCAGTAATCCCGAGGGATAACAGAGCCACATATTTCTGGATCTGCAGCAGATAAAGTATCCGGATTTTGGGATTTTTTAAGGATCAATAAAGTTCGGATCTGTTCGTATCCGGAAACTGGATTTTCCGAGGATGCGATACGGAAATTCCCGGAAATTGTCCGTATATGTGAAGGATATGGAGATATACCACATCTGATACTCCCGTATATCTATGGTTTTAGTGCAGTGTGACTGACTCACCAACTCACTGACTGACTCACCAACTCACTGACTGACTCACCGACTGACTCACAACTCACAGACTGACTCACTGACTGCCTCACCAACTCACTGACTGACTCACTGACTCACCAACTCACTGACTGACACAACGACTGACTCACAACTCACAGACTGACACACCGACTGACTCACAACTCACTGACTGACACACCGACTGACTCACAACTCACAGACTGACTCACTGACTGCCTCACCAACTCACTGACTGACTCACTGACTCACCAACTCACTGACTGACACACCGACTGACTCACAACTCACTGACTGACTCACTGACTGCCTCACCAACTCACTGACTGACTCACTGACTTACTCACAAACTCACTGACTGACTCACAACTCACTGACTGACTCACTGACTCTCTGACTAGCTCACAACTCAATGACTGCTTCACCAACTAACTGACTGACTCACTGACTGCTTCACCAACTCACTGACTGACTGACTCACTGACTGACTCACCAACTCACAGACTGACTCACTGACTAACTCACTGACTGACTCACCAACTCACTGACTGACTCACTGACTGACTCACCAACTGACTCACCGACTCACAGACTGACTCACAGACTAACTCACTGACTGACTCACGACTGACTCACCGAATCACAGACTGACTCACCAACTCACTGACTGACTCACTGACTGACTCACCGACTCACAGACTGACTCACAGACTAACTCACTGACTGACTCACGACTGACTCACCGAATCACAGACTGACTCACCAACTCACTGACTGACTCACTGACTGACTCATCGACTGACTCGCAAACTCACATACTGACTCACTGACTGACTCACCAACTCACTGACTGACTCACCGACTGACTCATAACTCACAGACTGACTCACTGACTGCCTCACCATCTCACTGACTGACTAACTGACTCTCCAACTCACTGACTGACACACCGACTGACTCACAACTCACTGACAGACTCACTGACTGCCTCACTAACCCACTGACTGACTCACTGACTGAATCACCAACTCACTGACTGACTCACAACTCACTGACTGACTCACTGACTCTCTGACTAGCTCACAACTCACTGACTGCTTCACCAACTCACTGACTGACTCACTGACTGACTCACCAACTCACTGTCTGACTCACTGACTGACTCACAGACTAACTCACTGACTAACTCTCTGACTAGCTCACCTACTCACTGATCGATTCACCAACTCACTCACAACTCATTGACTGACTCACCAACTCCCTGACTGACTCACTGACTGACTCACTGACTGACTCACCAACTCACTGACTGACTCACTGACTGACTCACCAACTCACTCAAAACTCATTGACTGACTCACCAACTCCCTGACTGACTCACTGACTGACTCACCAACTCACTGACTGACTCACTGACTGACTCACTGACTGACTCACAAACTCACTGACTGACTTACTAACTGACTCACTGACTGCCACACCAACTCACTGACTTACTCACCAACTGACTCACCGACTCACAGACTGACTCACAGACTAACTCACTGACTGACTCATGACTGACTCACTGAATCACAGACTGACTCACCAACTCACTGACTGACTCACTGACTGACTTATCGACTGACTCACCAACTCACATACCGACTCACTGACTGACTCACCAAGTCACTGACTGACTCACCAACTCACTGACTGACTCACCGACTGACTCACAACTCACAGACTGACTCACTGACTGCCTCACCAACTCACTGACTGACTCACTGACTCACCAACTCACTGACTGACTCACCAACTCACTGATTGACTCACAACTCACTGACTGACTCACCAACTCACTGATTGACTCACAACTCACTGACTGACTCACAACTCACTGACTGACTCACAACTCACTGACTGACTCACTGACTCTCTGACTAGCTCACAACTCACTGACTGCTTCACCAACTCACTGACTGACTCACTGACTGACTCACCAACTTACTGTCTGACTCACTGACTG
>JBBPBX010079399.1:0-16396 GCA_038048925.1 Garcialebias charrua
AACACCATGTTTAAGCATAAGGGTGTCCATATGTGCTCTTGGCACCAGGACACCCTAGGTCGCAGTTCGATGATCGACTTTGTTGTCGTCTCATCTGATCTGCGGCCGCATGTCTTGGACACTCGGGTGAGGAGAGGGGCGGAGCTGTCAACTGACCACTACCTGGTGGTGAGTTGGCTCCGATGGTGGGGGAGGATGCCGGTCAGACCTGGCAGACCCAAACGTATTGTGAGGGTCTGCTGGGAACGTCTGGCAGAGTCTCCCGTAAGACGGAGCTTTAACTCCCACCTCCGGGAGAGCTTTGAACACGTTCCAAGGGAGGCGGGGGACATGGAGTCCGAGTGGGCCGTGTTCCGCGCCTCTATTGTCGAGGCAGCTTATCGGAGCTGTGGCCGCAAGGTTGTTGGTGCCTGTCGTGGTGGCAACCCTCGAACCCGGTGGTGGACACCGGCAGTGAGGGATGCTGTCAGGCTGAAGAAGGAGTCCTATTGGGCCTTTTTGGCTTGTGGGACCCCGGAAGCAGCTGATAGGTACCGGCAGTCCAAGCGGCATGCGGCTCGGGTGGTTGCTGAGGCAAAAACTCGGGCGTGGGAGGAGTTCGGAGAGGCCATGGAGAATGACTTCCGTACGGCTTCGAGGCGATTCTGGTCCACCATCCGGCGTCTCAGGGGGGGAAAGAGGTACGAGACCAACACCATTTATGGTGGAGGTGGCGTGCTGCTGACCTCAACTCGGGATGTTGTGAGTCGGTGGGCGGAATACTTCGAAGACCTCCTCAATCCTACTGGCACGTCTTCCACTGAGGAAGCAGAGCCTGGGGACTTTGGGTCGGGTTCTCCGATCTCTGGTGCTGAGGTCGCCGAGGTGGTTAAAAAGCTCCGCGGTGGCAAGGCTCCGGGGGTGGATGAGATTCGCCCGGAGTTCCTTAGGGCTCTGGATGTTGTAGGGTTGTGTTGGCTTACGCGACTCTGCAATATCGCGTGGACATCGGGGGCAGTTCCCTTGGATTGGCAGACTGGGGTGGTGGTTCCCCTATTTAAAAAGGGGGACCGTAGGGTGTGTTCCAACTATAGGGGGATCACACTCTTAAGCCTCCCTGGTAAGGTCTATTCAGGGGTTCTGGAGAGGAGGGTCCGTCGGATAGTCGAACCTCGGATTCAGGAGGAGCAGTGTGGTTTTCGTCCTGGTCGTGGAACACTGGACCAGCTCTACACCCTCAGCAGGGTCCTGGAGGGTGCGTGGGAGTTTGCCCAACCAGTTTACATGTGCTTTGTGGACTTGGAGAAGGCATTCGACCGCGTCCCTCGGGGGGTTCTGTGGGGGGTACTCCGGGAGTATGGGGTACCAGGCCCTTTGATAAGGGCTGTTAGGTCCCTGTACGACCGGTGTCAGAGCTTGGTCCGCATTGCCGGCAGTAAGTCAGGCTCGTTTCCGGTGAGAGTTGGACTCCGCCAAGGTTGCCCTTTGTCACCGATTCTGTTCATAACTTTTATGGACAGAATTTCTAGGCGCAGCCAAGGTGTTGAGAGGATCCGTTTTGGTGACCTTAGAATCGCTTCTCTGTTTTTTGCAGATGATGTGGTCCTACTGGCTTCATCAGTTCGTGATTTACAACTTTCACTGGAGCGGTTTGCAGCCGAGTGTGATGCGGCCGGGATGAGGATCAGTTCCTCCAAATCCGAGGCCATGGTCTTGAGCCGGAAAAGGGTAGCATGCCCTCTCCGGGTCGGGGAGGAGGTCCTGCCCCAAGTGGAGGAGTTTAAGTATCTCGGGATCTTGTTCACGAATGAGGGAAAACTGGAGCGTGAGATCGATAGGCGGATAGGTGCAGCGTCCGCAGTGAAGCGGGCGCTGTACCGGTCTGTCGTGGTGAAGAGAGAGCTGAGTCAAAAGGCAAAGCTCTCAATTTACCGATCGATCTACGTTCCCACCCTCATCTATGGTCATGAGCTTTGGGTTATGACCGAAAGAACAAGATCTCGGATACAAGCGGCTGAAATGAGTTTTCTCCGCAGGGTGGCTGGACTCTCCCTTAGAGATAGGGTGAGAAGCTCAGTCATCCGGGAGGGACTCGGAGTAGAGCCGCTGCTTCTCCACATCGAGAGGAGCCAGTTGAGGTGGCTCGGGCATCTGGTTAGGATGCCTCCTGGACGCCTCCCTGGTGAGGTGTTCCGGGCATGTCCCACCGGGAGGAGACCCAGAGGAAGACCCAGGACGCGCTGGAGGGACTATGTTTCTCGGCTGGCCTGGGAACGCCTTGGGATTCCCCCGGAGGAACTGCTCCAAGTGGCTGGGGAGAGGGAAGTCTGGGCCTCCCTACTTAGGCTGCTACCCCCGCGACCCGACCCCGGATAAGCGGAAGAAGATGGATGGATGGATGGAAATACTGTAGGGTGGTTTAGTTTAGTAAATTTTTTAAATATATTTTAACATGGAAAGAGCCATTTTATTTACAAGCAAAGCATACTTTGTAAATGACGCACATAGGTTATCGGCTTTATCCACCCTGAAGCTTATTCTTGGACAATATCTGATGATCAGCTCTTTTAAATGAACCCAGAGTGCGCTGACAGAGAGGAGAATGTAGAAACGAGTCAGGCTGAAGCTGAAAATGTGGCTGGAGGACAACAGAGCTGCTTCATGGAAGAAGCACCTCAGCTGCAGCTTCAGCCTGACTCGTTTCTACATTCTCCTCTCTGTCAGCGCGCTCTGGGTTCATTTAAAAGAACTGATCATCAGATATTGTCCAAGATTACCGTAAGTTTCAGGGTGGATAAAGCTGATAACCTACTTGCGTCATTTACACAGTACGCTTTGCGTGTAAATAAAATGGCTCCGTCCATGTTAAAATATATTTAAAAATTTACTAAACTAAACACCCTACAGTATTTTTAGTCATTATCAGTGGTGGGCAACGCTAATCAAAAAATTAGTTCCACAATTTCTAAAACGCTTATTAATTTTTTTAGGTCCACAATTTCAAAAGCACAAATGTCTTATGAAAATTAGGGGAAGCTAATCTAATCCGCTATTTATATTCGACAATTGGTAGCCGGCAGCGTTATGCAATATTTGCACTACACTGCCAACTGAAAAGTAACTAAAATGATCCTAAAAGGATGAAATTACAAAAATCAAAGGATTTATTTAATACTTTACGTACATATATTCTATTCGGCCACGAAATTAACAAAAAAGAGAATGATCTTTTAATCCCTAAAACCACTTTTAAATCTCAAATACACGGGTGTGTCGCCACCGCATTTATACATAAAAGTAACCCAAATACATAAAACTAACGACTCACCGTCGAGTGGTCGACACAAAACACACAATAAAATCCTCCGGCCGCGTTAATTTGGCTTGAAACAGCGGGGTTCTCTGCGGATTTATCCAGCACAACCAGCTAGACACAGAGTTAGCGTCCAGTTCACCTCTGACCCGGAAGATGTCAAGATTCTATAGGTAGTCAACAGATTTAATGAAAAGTAACTAAAATACATAAAACTAACGACTCACCGTCGAGTGGTCGACACAAAACACACAATAAAATCCTCCGGCCGCGTTAATTTGGCTTGAAACAGCGGGGTTCTCTGCGGATTTATCCAAGAAACCCAGCACAACCAGCTAGCCACAGAATTAGCCCCCGAGTTCACCTCTGACCCGGAAGATGTCAAGATGGAATAGTCCATTTTTTAGTAGGGGGATACAGAAATCGACCGGTTTTTGTATTGCGTATTTAATGATCGTTTTCATCGTAACTATAATTATTTTTATGTTAAATGTACATTAACAAGCAGGATCAATGTTAGGGATGTAGGTGACTGGCCGGGGCGCGGCGGGGCCGGTGCCCCTGCTGATTGGGATCCCCAGGCAACGGCATCATTTGCCTACATGGTAGATCCGAGTCTGTTCTCCGCTCTGCTCCCTCCCCCTCCAACCCTCCCTCCTCTCTGCTCTTTACGGTGGGGAAAAAGGTAAAACAAGCAGCTACGGAGCCAGCATAAGAGCCTCTAAATAAGTTTATTGGTTTTTACTGATAGATAATTAGTTATTAGCGGTACTACTGATCTGCAATGTTTTTATGTTTTTCGTGTTGTACTTCATTGTCTGTGTTGCCTGTTACGTGTTTGTTTGTCCAGCACTTTGGTGTGGACTTGTTCCTGTTTAAAGTGCTTTATAAATAAAATGGTATGGTATGGTACTACATTTTAAATAAAAATAGCACAAATCCGCTTATGAATTATAAAAGTTAGTCAAACCACAAAAACGCTGACAAAAAGTTTAGGTCCGATGTAAGCGGATTAGCGCTTTAGCGCTCTCTAGCGGTCTGTGCCCACCTTTGGTCATTATTTTAGTTTAAATAAAAGTTTAGCAATTAAAGGTGCAGTCTGCAGTTTCTGTAGAATAATAATAATAATAATGAATTCAATTTGTAACACACTTTTCATTAATGAAAATCTCAAAGTGTACTTAGAAAAATTTTCAACAAGGAAAGCATTCTGATCCCTCCCCCTCAGAGCCATATATAGAATAGAATAGAATATATCTTTATTGGCATGTTATGCACCGAGGTACAAGGTTATGCAATTGGCGCACGCACAATCTTAAAGAGACGTACGCACGAGCCGCAGCAGTTTGAAACTGCGCCGCCAGATATGGAAAAAGGAATAGACACACAAACGGGTAAGAACGTGGTATTCAAAAAAAGAGAATCTATCACAGCACGTCACAAGACACTTCATGATAAAGTCCAAAAAAACCTCTACCAGCTTTTAGCACATATTAGACAGGACATGATGCATGATGACGGCAAGCGGGAGGTAAAGTCTGTGAGTAATCAGTTCCAGATAAGCACAGTTCGCAGGTCTCACAGCACGGCTCCATCTGAGAATGCACACACAGAGACCTCTGGGGGGAGGGGGGCAGAGAGTTCACTTCAGCGTTCAGCTCCAGGAGAAGATTTGCAGACAGCCTTCAGTTCAAGGTTGCACAGAGACCAGATTAGATAGTTGCTTTATTTTTTCAGTCAGGCCACAGTGTACTTTTGACTGCAGTCTTAAGTCCAGGTGCTGTTTCTGGGTCCAAATGGCCAAATCGAGAGAGGTTCCGAGCTACAAGATCCTTCCGTATGTGCCCTGTTTGAAGCCGGACGGCTGTAAACGAGTTCCAAAACACACCGCAGGTCCGCGGCTCCACCGCTGCTCCCACCGTGCGGTTCAGCTCGCACAACAGCTGGGAAGGTCATAGCCTGGATCAAAGCATTTTCGCTGAGCAGGAAGTTTCGTCAGCACGCCGATCGCAACGGTCCTCCTCAGCCTTCAGTGGCAGACAACCATCAGTATCCCAATAATCCACAGAGATTCCACGTCCCCGACAGAAAGAACGGTCAGACACATTAACCTGCTCCTCGAGTCCATAATGTAGCTCACTGCACGTGTGTCGATGGGGCTCGCCGGCTCTCCCTGGCCGGTGCGCTTCGCGGAAATTTTTTATCGATAGAGGAAATAGCCCAGGAAACAGCCCACGCACATAAATCCATTTCCAAATTGGTTCGAGCGAGCACTGAAGAGTTACAGACGAGACAAATGCAGAAGCAGGGGGGAGGGAAACCAGGGAGGTGTAGTAGCATAAAGAGATGCGACCTGCTCTGTCGAGAGTGGAAGTAAAAGATGGCTCTGCTCCCCCTTGCTCTGCTGAAATTCAAATTCAAGCTCTGTTTTTATTGGCTGGTTAAAAACTCACTAACATCAGTCTGTCAGGAGATAGTGACAGAGTGAAGAAATATGTAAAAATATATATTTAGACAACTTACAGACTGCACTACAGAAACTGCAGACTACACCTTTAAAGTCTAATGTTAAAAGTAATTGTGGTTCCCTTTAAAAAGAAACCAACAAGTTATGCGCTCAGATATTTTTATTTAACAACTATGAATAATAACCTGCATTTAACTTTGATTGTAAACTTTTTTTTTTGTTATAGAGCGCATAACCAAATTCCAATCCATATGGTATCAGTGAATGGCATTTTTAGGTGATTGTATCAGATTCTGCATCATAAACTGTGAACGGAGCATGGAACGTTACAGTAATTTGTTCATAAAATGAGAAAAACATTAGGAATGTATTTTAGAATTAGTTTTGTCCTACATTATATGCACTCACCAAGTATAGTATCAAGCTTTGTGTTGTCCAAAGGCTTTGACTCCACATCTTTATGAGCCCCTGATTGCTTCCCAGTCAAACTTCAATTGGCCAATAACTCTCTCCCGTAGACGAGCACAGCAAGATCTCCAACCAGTAAGGCTGAGCTGGTAGTCCGTAGAGACTTCACCTTTCGCCTTGCGACTTCAACATCAGGCACAACAGGTACCTGCAAAACACATGGGTCTTGTTAACCAAATAATGATTAAACATTTATTTACAGTATTTGGAAATCTATAGTATATATATTCATCTTTGCAATGAATATGCCTAAGCCTATTTTCTATAGCTTTATTGCATACCATCACTTCTTATCTATCATTTATGTGTGCAATCAAAAGATGTAGAAAAAAATTATTGTAATTTTCCCCCAAATGGATCAATAACATACAGTATCCATGCATTCAGTTAATTAAATGGTAAATGGAGCTTATTTATATAATTACCATGTCATCAGGGTCAGACAACACTTGAACAAAGATGAGTGGAGCAACAGGTGCCTACAGTTGGTGTTAAGTGGATGGAAGCAAGCGCTGCGATTGATCGACCACATCTTTCAACTGCTGGAAGCTCTGTAAAAGAAAAAACAAACAAGGGGCAAAGGAACAAGAATTGTGTGCCACTATACTGTAGTGTTTTGAGACTATTCAAAATTTACATTAGTCATTTGTGCAATGAAGAGCTGAGATATAAAGGCTCCAGTATAGCTCGGCGTTCGATCGAACAGCACTCTACGCGCGCGTTCACCAGCACAGCTTTGCGTTCGTTCTTGCGTTAATGCTCACGTTTTCACTCCAAATTCTTGACATAATTTGAGCAGCAGCAGGGCAGAGTGTTTACCTACGGGACAAATTGAGGTTGTTGATTGGTCATTTGCTGACACGTCTACTGAATTGATTGACAGGTCGGGTGGGGGGAAAAAGGCACGAGCCAGCAGCTTCAGCGCAGCGGTGTTTCTGTGTTTATACTTTAATAAAAAAGTTCTAAAATATAAAATAAAAACAGGGAGCGCTGGTCCTGCAGCCCACAGCCCACCAGGAAATCTGCAGAACCTCGCGCAGCCATGTAGGACCCGAGTTTAATTCGCTCGTGACAAATTCATTCATTTCTCATCATTTCAGTCATGGAGTCAGCGGAGGAGGAAGCGATCACTTGACTTTTGGCAAAAAACAAAACAACAAAAGGCCAGATCAGGGATGAAGAAGAGGAATTTAATACATTTGTGTCACATACAAAACAGTCCGGCGCCGGGCAGTTTATTGTGAGACAACGCGCTCGCGTACGTAAAATTTGAGCTTTGCGCGTACGTGCCCTGCGGGGCTACGCTTGTGCCTCTGTGTACATACGGCGTAGAGCGTCGTTCGGCCGAACGACGAGCTATACTGGGGTCTTAAGGAGGAACCGGAAGTAGGAGGAGACTGAATCTGGTCTAAAGAATAAATATAACATTCAAACAAGGTGTTCTCCATTTCCACATTTGGTTTTAAAAATCAGTGTCTTATCCCTTGCTTCAATCAAATTACTTGCTAGAAATTACCTCTCAAGGCATCTCTCATTCACACGGTCTTCCTTCAGCCTCTTGTTTTCTGCCTGAAAGTTTCTGGGCAGCTGCTCCTCATTTGACTCATTTGAGTTTAGCCTAACTGAAAAAAAGAAGAATCATGTAGCAGAACAACTCACCCCAGTGATCAACAGTACAAGTTAAAATATAGTTAAATGTAACGTACCACTTACACACAAAAAAAAATGTCCAGATAACCTGACTGAAAGTTGTTGGCTAAATCTTTTCATTTACAAATGACAGAATATAAAGTTATCTACTCACTAGGATAAATTAAATTAACATTTTCTGCACTCCTAGAGACTCTAAGCACACAACAAAATGCATTTCACGACTATGCACATGAATTCCTTTATTAATTTCAATTTCAATGCAACAACGTATTTCAAGTAAATTCATATTTGGCCTGGCTGTTCTGTTGGTGGTTAGCGCATGCGATGCGGGGCCTTGAAAAATCCATCCAGCAACTTGAAACAAGCCACAAAAAAACTCTTAGCATATATGGCTTATCTTAAATGCTAGAATAAAAATATTCTAACCTGCAGTGTTTTACTTGCCTCAAATCTATTTGGAATCATCTGCCGCAGCACACCAGTTTTAGCATGTTAGCTTAACATTAGCTTAGCCACACAGCAGGTTTTAATTCAAATGAACAAATCTAAAACATTAACAAATAAAATAACAAAAAAGAACCGATTACCTTCAACTTCTGAATGTACAGCCGTCCAGACCAGACAACGTCTAATAAAAAGCAAGCTCAGTACAGCTTGCTGAGCTCTGAGTCCGACAGAAATAGCTGCTACCGAGAGAGACCTTTGCCAGAGACAGACACTTGAATTCAAGGAAGCGCGGCGAAGCAAGAGCGTTGATTGGTTGGGACGAGATCACGTGCTACTTCCCCCGATCCAATCATAACGCTTATATTACTTCTTGTGTTGCTATGGCAGAAAGCAAACAACTTCAGAAGGACCTTTTAAAGTGAGAGTCAGTAGCTGGATCCACATTTTAAAATCAAGCCAAAATTGTTGAACTACCCTGCAATTTAAAAGAAATTAAATTTGGGTTAATTATTACGAATGGAAATAATGAATATGCCATCAATAATCTGATTTTATTAGCTAAACATTATGTTCATAAATGTCGTTTTTTTCAAATGCAAACCTATGTGAACCACTGGAAGAACGAGTTAAAGTCCTATGCAAAATCTTTAAAATATGTAAATGAAAAAAATGCTGGCAAATTTCTTAGTTTCTTGGTTGATTTCAATTTTCTCATATAGTTTATTTTTTTTATTGTTCTTTATTTGTTTTATTTACACTATGTCATAAATCACCTTTTGTAACTGATGATTGTAAGAATTGGTACTTTTTTGTTTTGTATTGTTAATAGTTAAATAAAGTAAAAAATAAAAATAAAAACTTCAGAAGGACCTACTGAAAATTAATGTTTCACCTCATGCCTGCAGCAGTGCAGAATAAAATTGAATAATGATAATAATGATGATGATGATGATGATGATGATGATGATGATGATGATGAAGATGATATAATGATATTCTTCAATAAATACTGTAATAAGGTAATTAAATTTGTAAAAGTAAAAAAGGATTGAGGAAATGCATTAAAATGTTATTTAAAAAAACAACATTCTTAATAAATAAATTGTATAACTGCAAATTTATAGTCATAAAAGAGTAACTGTGAACCGGTCTATACGACCTCCAAGTCTGACGTTCACATCGACTTACAAATGTGGTCATGTTTAGATGTCCAAACTCCAGTAACATATAATAATCATGTAAGCAAATGTGTTTTGTGAAAAACTTATTCTGAAACAATAAATTTGTGAATGTCACCTTAATTTGCTCTTGGATTAAAATAATGTATTAGTACTTTGCAGCATAAAAAAGTAATGAGTAGCAAAAACAAAAGTACAAGTAAAAACTTTTGAATTAATGTATAAGTCTTATTGTACTTATTCTTAGACTTCTTTTATACTTTTGAGTATAATCCAACTTCAAGTACACAGCCTTATTTTAAAGTATAAAATGAGTATACTCTTAGTACACTTAAATAAACTTATTTTAAGTATATCTCAGATAAGTACCTAAAAGATATACTTCAAGTCACAGCCTTATTTTAAAGTATAAAATAAGTATACTCTTAGCACACTTAAATAAACTTCTTTTTAGTATATATCAGATAAGTACTTAAAAAGTATACTTCAAGTCAGATAAGTACCTAAAAAGTATACTTGAAGTATACTTTAATATACTACTTTTTGCTAATGCAATATTCTAAACAATGTTTCTAAACTTGAGTATAAGCACTCTAAAAGAGCACAGAATATCATGATTTCAGCTTTCAGCCACAGCTGCACTTTGCGCTTTCGGTCACACCCACTTCTCTGCAGCAGAACAAAGATCACAGAGGAGGAAGGAGGAGGGAGGAAGCAAAAAGTTTTGGTTGGATCATAAATCAGAAAACAAGAGAAATTCAAATCAACGACATGAATATCAGTCCAACAGTGCCAATACCAATCCTGCATTAATGGCTTTTCACAGAACCATCAGTAGATCTGAAATTATTAGGAAAAAAAAAGGAAATAAACATTGTATAAACTCAAATACATGTATAATATATTAACCAATATTATGGTTATGTTAAAATATATACAGATGCTTCAAAGGATACAATATATCGAGTCGGGGTAGCATTCATCATACCAGAGTTTGGAGTGAAAGTAGGGAAAATAATCAATGATAAATTATCAGTATACATGGGAGGAATGATTGCAATATTACTAGTTGTTCAATGGATTGTGGATAATAAACCACTCAGATCAATAATTTGTTCAGATTCCAGTTCTTCATTAATCAGTTAAAAAATAATAGTTCAGAAAGTAGGCCAGATATATTAGTAGAAATACAACAAACACTTTACAGGATAAAAATGATGGGACTGGTTGTGATTTTTTATGGATACCAGCACATATCAAAATAACAGGAAATGAAAAAGCAGACAAAATAGCAAAACATGCTACCAAAAACAATGTAGTCGAAATGGAAATAAACTTCAGTAAATCAGAATTATAAAACATTATAAAACTTAAAATGAGAGAAAAATGGCAAAAACAGTGGGAGGAAGAAAGAAAAGGTTGATGGTTTTATAGTATTCAAAGGAAAACAGGAGACATGAGGAGCGCTGGAAGAAACAGAAGGGAGGAAACCTTAGATTTGGACATACTGGATTAAATAAAACGTTATTCATTATAGGAAAACATGATACAGGAAAATGTGAGTACTGTGGTGAGGATGAGGACATAGAACATGTATCAATACATTGCCAACAATACAGAATTGAAAGAAATCAACTGACTAACAGACTCACTGAAATGAAAATAAGATTAGATTTTAGAGACTTATTAAAGAACAATTCAAGATCTGAAAGTACCCAAGCCTTAATACATTACTTGAAACAAACTCGATTATTTGAAAGAATATAGTTTAAAAAAAAAAAGTATTTATTTATTTATTTTGAGCGTTGATCCAGTCCATACTCCACACCAGTAGGTGGCGGTAATGCACCTTTCAGTTGTTTGCCAACCGCCAAAAAAGAAACCAAGAAGAAGAAGAAGAAGGAGGAGGGAGGAGGAGCTGCAGAAGGACGTTTCTCCTGCAGTGTGGGCTGCATAAAGGTGCGGCAGACAGCAAATAATTTAAAATATTTCATTTTAAATCAAATTACATGTTGAATGTGCGGCCCATTCATCAGTTAGCAAATTGTGTAAGGCCAAAATGGTTCAGAAAAAAGCTGAAACACAGCAATGAAGGCTACTTATGGGACAGATCTGGTTGGCAGGCCGCAGACTGATGAAGTTTTCTGGATGGAAGACAAAATATTTCTCCCTTAAAGAAACTAGTCCAGATGAAACAATTTAACCTTTTTTGTGTAGAACACAACGTAATATAAAAATGATTGGGTAGAATATTAAAACAAATTCATTGTATTTTCTAAAAATTAAATGAAGAGAAAAAAACAGGAGTTGTACATGAGTGGGAGTGATTCTGACTGGGAGCAGGAGTCATGTTACCAGGAGTGGGACAGAACAGGAATTATTTTTTTTACTCTGTCTGGATCAGCATTGGGACAGGACAGGATATTTTTTGTGGGATCAGGACAGGACAGTGTCAAGTTAGGTGGACAAAAACAGGTGTTGAGGTCAGACTGCACATGTCTGGTGGAGGTGGACATTTGAAATCAAGCAGTCTTACTGAATGAATGTTCAATAAAATAAGTTTTATGGGTGTGTTGATTAAAATAAAGATTGTATTTATGTCTGTCTGTCAAGGTACCGAAACAATCAAATGTTATTATGTATATTTTTTGCAATCAAAAGTTCCTTTATAATATATTTTGTGATCGAAGAAGTATTCATTAAGTGATTGTAAAAGTTAGATCTGGATTTCACTTTTACTTGTTAAGTCAAGTGATTTTAGAACAGGGGTCACCAACGCTGTGCCCGTGGGCACCTGGTCGCCCGCAGGGACCACATGAGGTGCCTGCGGGGCATGTTCTAACAATAGCGCTCATCAAGGAGCACCACATAAAAATGGTCATTAATTATGTTTTTAAATTCAAGAAATAACATTTGTAACGATGTATATTTGAAATGAAAATTATTAATAAAATTTTAAAAAAGAAATAGTTTTATGTAAACAGTTTAGCAATCTTGCCTGGAGTCAAAGTTCAGAATCAGACCACTCCACATTTCTGCAGCTACAAGCTAGTTTTACCTCCCAGAGGGGAAAATGGCAGAAAAACTTAAGAAAACACATCTGCACAGTGACTGGGAGGAAAAGGTATTTCACAGTGTTGAAAGACAAGTATGTCTGTGTCTCATTATTGGCTGTGGTGACAGCAAAACACAATGAGGAGCAACACTTCGCCAGCTAACATGCTAGCTTCAATGCTAACTACTACCCCTAGTGGTTCACAACAGGCAGAAGAATGTATTGTACTGCATTGTATAGTTTATTAATTTCATATTAAAAACAATGACAATTAAAAAAAAAGAAAAATTAAACAAAACAAAATGAAAGGAAGCAGAAGAAGAAAACATTTCTTATTATCTTCTCCTTATCAAACAATCAATTCAAACTATCAATTCAAACAAATATACTTATTTGTAATACAAAATAATACAGTCTGATCAGAGATATACAGTCACATTAAAATATCTAATATAATTTGTTAAATTAGAATCAACTTAAATGTAACTCTTCAACAAAATAGTTTTAAACATTTTCTTAAATATTAGTATGGACAACGTTTTTTACATTGTCCTCTAGTCCATTCCAAAGATCAATTCCTCTTATTGTAGTAGACCTACCCTTTAAACTGGTTCTAAACTTAGGTTTAACAAACATTTCCATTCCCTTTAAATTATAGCAACTAATCCTTTTCACAAAATAGGTTTGAATGGTAGTGAGGAAGTATGAGCCTTATACATAAGTAAAAGAATATTATTATCAACCAAGTCATAAAACTTGAGTGATTTCAACTGACAAAATAAAGTATTGGAAGGATGACAATAAGATTTCCTCATTATAATTCTTACAGCTCTTTTTTGCAAAATAAAAATAGGCTTAGTTGTTGTCCTACATGCTGTACCCCAAACATTTACACAATAAATTAAATGCGGAACTATAATCGTGTTATAAAGCAAGTGTAAAGCAGTATTATTTAACAAATCCCTTACTCTATACAATACTGAAATTGATTTAGATATTTTAGTTTTAACAACAGATATACAGTATGCTGTTTCCAAGATAATCTGTCATCAATAACTACACCCAGAAACTTGACCTCATTCACTCTACATATCTTAATACCATCAATTTCAAAAGAAAAATCCAAAGTTTTTTTTTTTACTAAATATCATAAAATTGGTTTTCTCAATATTCAATGATAACTTATTTCGTTTAAACCAAATTTGTATCTTTTGGAACTCATTTTTTACCATCTGTTGGCTTTGATTCTTATCCGCCCCAGAATTCGTTATTTGGTTCACTTTGGATCAGAAAGGAAAAACACGCTGAAAACACGACAAACACTCATAATTTAAAGTTCCAAAAAACCAGTTTAATTAATCATAAGTTTAAAAAAGAGTCACAGAATACATTTGTCCTATTCCTAAAAGTCATTACATTTGTTCAAAATAGAGCCAGGGAGACAGTGGGGAGAGAGGGTGGAAGGAAAGACATTTTATGTGTTTCAAGGAAGACCTCATACAACCTGATTAATTTGAATCCAGTTGTCTTCACCCCGGGGCCTTCTGCTTTTTCGCTGGAGGAGGATACCCATGTTTTTATACTCCTGCAGGATATTTCCTGCCTTCCACCAATCACAGAGGCCCTCTTTGTCTCTCTGGTGGGGTATTTTCCCTCCCCCCCCCTTAACTGATAGAGGAAATACCATTTGCTTTTTTCAGTCTACAGAACCCTTTTTTTGGTAAAAGAGTGAAGGATAATATTCATTCATTCAACCTTTATTTATACAGGCTGACCTTACACAGTTCTACTTTTAATCTGATTGAAAACTACTTCACAACTATTATATAATTAATGCACAAGTGCTTTATGATCAAGGTATTAATTGTTTTACTACGTTTTATGCAATCATGTTCTCTGCACCTTCAAGTGAACACAGTTTTCAGAGCTGGACACCTTTTTTCCAACTCACATGAGGCTGATGGGGGAAGTGTGGCTTAACACCCAGAACAAAGAGGCCAGTGTCTCCTTGCCAGTCATATAAATCTGTGAAGTCATAAAACTGACAGAAAGGCACCAAGCCCCCCCCTGCCACAAGCCACTCAAAGACCAGAAGAGACCCACTTTCAAGCATTCCTTCAGTACCACCTCACATGAGTAGGGGCTCACATCCTGTCTCTTCCCAGGAAACCCCCACCACTCTACAAGAGAAACTCGATCATTTTGAACGCCATGTAAAGACTCCTTCAAATTAAATGGAAACACAAAGATAAAGTATTTTATTTTATAACAAAACCCCCTTTGGACCTCATTAAATTGAGGTCCATCCCAAAAGAAATAAAATCACACCTAATACCGCAGCTAAAACGCATATATACACAATATTTAATCCGTTTTTTCAAAATCCTCCAAGTTATAGTTTTTTAACAAAAACAGTTGTTTCATCACTTCAGGGTCTCGTTTTTCCAGAGTGGATGTGATGAGTCTTACCGTCAAAGACCTTAAACAAGGCACGCAGCAGCACCCGCAGGTTATAAGTATGCCTAAGAAAATAGCCAATGATACCATTATAGATACGAACACCTGTTTCCAAGGACCGAAGATCTTTATTAGCCAATTGTCCAGTGGGTCGTCCAGACCCGAATGACTTTTCATTTCATCTGAGAGGGTTCTAAGGCCTTCTAGGGCTCTTGTGACTTTGCCATCTGGAGCAGTGTTGTTTGGAATAAATGTACAGCAAAGGTCACCAAACATACTACATACTCCCCCTCGTTCCGCCAAAATCATATCCAACGCCATCCTGTTCTGAACCGCCATCAGGGAAGTCGGCGCTAGTTGTTCAGCTAGACCTTCCACCGCATCTCTGGTGAGATTGGACAGTCGCATAACATTATAATGCACATAATTTATCCTGTCAACATTTTTATTGGGTGTAACAGGAAACACTGCTGAAATGATAGGAAAACTCTCAAACCCAGCTGCCACCTGATCAGCCAGTTTGTATTCATTTGGCACACCCCGCGGAATGCCTATAGAGTCAATATAAGTAGGTGAGCCGACGGTTGGATCAAAATTAGCAGATCTCCTTCTCCTATTTTGAGAGAGATCAGTTCCGTTCAGGATCTCCAATCTGGGACCAATCAGAGCCAGAGGAGCCGCCAAACGTACCATGGCACAAAGTCCAATGGTGTTGTCCAAGATACGAGTGAGTAATCTCCTTTCCCCACAATAGTAGTATAAGCCCGATCTAACAAGAGGGCCAATCACTTTTCTATCCCCTTTTTCTGTGCTCGCTAACCTCGTCTGATTGCACCAGCTTGGGTCAATCATGCCCACATTTATTTTGGCATTTGGACTCGTGAAATTAAAACAGAAGTAATCATTGCGTTTTGTAGCATGGAACGGGCCAGCTTTGGTGTGATTCCCGGCTAAGGGAAACACTTCACTTAAGGTTGTACAATTAGCGTGCATCTGCGTTCTGGTCAAGTTTAGCATGCAATCAAACCCCCATGTATCCTCTGGGAACAAGGGAGCCGGCTCAGTGTACAACAGCGGGCGTGCTGCGGCGCATGCCACGCATTCAGACAACGAGGCCTGCTTTGCCGCCTCCGATAACCATGCCAACCATATATTATTGTCATGGTATCCGGTAGACATTGCGATTACCTCGACCGGAGTTAACTTTGTGTAATCGGTGGTGATTATGTCTGAAGTTTGGTGCGGGGTCACAGGGGGAAAAGAAGAATTACCTAGGGAGCTGATAGTGTTTACCATTTCAATTCGTAATGACCCATATTTTGGTGGATAGGAGTTCACTATCACTCTCATAACATGAAAATTGAACGGATGTTCGTCCA
>JBBPBX010079400.1:1585-13222 GCA_038048925.1 Garcialebias charrua
CTTCTCGACAGATAGAGTTTGTAACAGCTCAGCTCAGACATGGAATTTTTAATGCTTCAATACAACCTCCAGTTTGTCCAATTCATTTCCAAGTAATTCCAATTCCTCCTCTTCGCTCCACGACAGGGGATAATAAATAAGTACAAGCCAAAGTCAAACATTATGAGCCAACTATGATGAATCATCAAAAGGAAATGAGATTTCCATCCATGAAAGATAAATGTATACTACTTTTAACAGCTAGACAGAATAAAATCATGATCCAGAGGGCTGAAGAAAACAATCATGATCATGGATCATTGAACTTTTCATTCATTCAACTTTTATTTCTACAGGTTAGTGTCACTGAGCCACGAGGACTCATTTACAAGAGAGACGTGTTTTAGACAAAAGACACAGATGAGGTACAGACAACAATAGACAATCATAGCATATAAAATGAAAAGTAAATAAAAGAAATGAAAAAAATTTTTTTTAACAAAAACAGCTAGATTGTAAGGCGATGCAAAATACTAAAAACAGGAACATGTCCGTGTTGGTTTTGCCATAAACTTAAGAGATGTATAAAGTCCCTTAGAGAGGTCAAGGTTGAGAGCTTCAGATCTTTTTGCAAGATATTCCAGGAAACAGTGGAGTAGGAGAAGGCCCTTTTGCCAAGTTCAGTCCTCACTGATGGAACACTGCAGGTAATCATGTCCTGAGAGCGCACGCTGTAGCTGCACTCACACAGAGACATGTAGGAGGAGATGTATGAGGGCAGCAGACCAAGAAGTGATTTAAAGATGAAAATGTACCAGTGGAAGAGTCTGTGTGAGGTTAATGATGTCCAGTTAACCAGTGAATACAGGGTGCAGTGGTGGGTACGATAATCACAGCCAGTTATGAATCTTAGTGCACCATGATAGACAACATCCAACATCTGCAGGGTGCATGTAGGAATGTTCGTGTAAATAATGTCACCGTAGTCGATGGAGGGATGGAAAGTCGCAGTTTCATGTTGTTTCCTACCGTTCAGCGTTAGACAGGATCTATATGTAATAAAGGTGTCTGGAAATAAAGGTTAGCTTCAAGCTGGAACTTTAGCTTTGTCTAATGTAATATAAAACAGGCAGTGGGGAAACAACAGCACATTTCCACAGTTGCTAATGGTATGGCTCCATGTCAGGTTAAAGAAGCAGTAGAAAGGGCAGCCGTTACATCAAGAGACAGAGTTCAGACTCTTTCCTCATTCAGCTAACAGAAAGTCCAGACTCTGGAAAAGTTGGACTGTTGTGAAAAATGTAAATAAAAACAAAATTCAACGACTTGCATTTCACAACCTCATATTTCAATCACAAAGGAACAAAACAACTACCTGTAGATATTTTTAGTTAATAAATTTTGTTTACTCTAAACTACTTTTAATGACAGGTTATTGACAGGCAATTATAGGTTGAATGAATTAATTGAGCTTATATTACTTGTTTTTTTGTTTTTCAAAATTACCTTTTTTCTAAAGATGATAGAATTTCTTGGTTTAAAGAGGTACAAATAAACAAATGGTAAATGGACTGTACTTATACATCACCTTCTATCTTATCAAGACACTCAAAGCTCTACAACACAATCTGTGTCCTCATTCACCCATTCATACAGCACTCTACTGTAATCAGAGCGTTATCACATTCATGCACTGATGGGACACACATCAGAGGCAATGACGGGTTCAGTGTCTTGCCCAGGGACACTTCAACATGTGACTGCTGGTGGAATTGAACTCCCAACTCTCGCATTGGAGGACGACTGCTCTAACCACTCAGCCACAGCCGCCCCAAATGGAAACAACTGGAGGAGCATTTTGCAACAGTTTAAGGTTTAGATCTCTCTGAAGTGAAGATGGTCAGAGGTTCACCAGTCTGAGAAAACATTCTAAAAATTGTGGAAAATTTTCTGAATAATGTTCCTTAACAAGAAATACAGTTCATAACATCATCAAAAGATGTGAAGGATCTTGAGAAACTCTGGTGGACAAAAACAAAAGTCAACACTTGATCTTAAAGCCTTCAGGAAGCACTGCATAAAAACAGGTCTGTTTCTGTTCTGGATACGACTGATGAACTCAGAAACACTTCTACAAATCATCGCCTGTACACACAACACATAGAGCCATCAGGATGTGCTGTCATCCAAACAAGAAGTCGTATGTAAACACTGCAGTCGTCTCTGGGCCTAAGCTCTTTGAAAAATGGACATGTCAATATCTGAAAATATTTTAGGAATCCATGGACTCCACATCTTCCACACTAAATAAAATGACGACAAAAAGAAGACTGAAGAGAGGATATCTCACTGCTGACAGGACCACTCTGCTAATAAATAATAATAATAAATTTAATTTGTAACGCACTTTTCATTAACAAAAATCTCAAAGTGATACAAAGTGCAACTAAAATCAATGATCAAATAAAAACAAGTGATAAAATCAAGTAAAATCAATGACAAAACAACAAAAATCAATAATAAAATCAATTAAAAACAATGATAATATCAACTAAGATCAAGATAAAATCATGTGGAGGCAGAGTAGGCTCGCTTAAAAAGAAAAGTTTTTAAGCCTTGTTTAAAGTCAACCAGTGACTGTGGAGCTCTCAAGTAGTCAGGGAGGGAGTTCCAGAGAAGGGGGGGCAGCCACACAGAATGCCCGGTCTCCCATGGTCCTTAATTTGGTTTGTGGAATGTGAAGTAGATTACTGTTCTGTGATGTAGAGACCGGGTGGATGAATATGGTGCAAGAATGTCCTTTAGATAATCTGGTGAAGTTCCGTGTAAGCATTGGTGTGTAATGAGAGCAGTTTTGTACTGAATTCTGTAGGTGACAGGAAGCCAATGGAGGTTATGGAGAATGGGTGTAATATGTTCAAATTTACGAACTCTCAATAAAATCCTTGCTGCTGTTTTGAATATATTGAAGCTTCTGAAGGTTTTTACCAGGGATCCAATAAACACTCTGCTAGCAGTACCATGCTACTGACAGGACCACACTGTTAGGGGGACAATGCTACTAACAGAACTGCACTGCTAACAGGACCACGTTGCTAGCAGGACCACACACTGCTAATGGGACCGCAATGCTAACAGGACCACGCTGCAAGCAAGACCATGCTGATAACAGAACGGCACTGCTAACAGGACCACTCTGCTACCAGTACCATGCTACTGACAGGACCACTCTGCTACCAGTACCATGCTACTGACAGGACCACTCTGCTAGTAGTACCATGCTACTGACAGGACCACTCTGCTACCAGTACCATGCTACTGACAGGACCACTCTGCTACCAGTACCATGCTACTGACAGGACCACTCTGCTAGTAGTACCATGCTACTGACAGGACCACTCTGCTACCAGTACCATGCTACTGACAGGACCACTCTGCTAGTAGTACCATGCTACTGACAGGACCACTCTGCTAGTAGTACCATGCTACTGACAGGACCACTCTGCTAGTAGTACCATGCTACTGACAGGACCACTCTGCTAGTAGTACCATGCTACTGACAGGACCACTCTGCTACCAGTACCATGCTACTGACAGGACCACTCTGCTACCAGTACCATGCTACTGACAGGACCACTCTGCTAGTAGTACCATGCTACTGACAGGACCACTCTGCTACCAGTACCATGCTACTGACAGGACCACTCTGCTACCAGTACCATGCTACTGACAGGACCACTCTGCTACCAGTACCATGCTACTGACAGGACCACTCTGCTACCAGTACCATGCTACTGACAGGACCACTCTGCTACCAGTACCATGCTACTGACAGGACCACTCTGCTACCAGTACCATGCTACTGACAGGACCACTCTGCTAGTAGTACCATGCTACTGACAGGACCACTCTGCTAGTAGTACCATGCTACTGACAGGACCACTCTGCTACCAGTACCATGCTACTGACAGGACCACTCTGCTACCAGTACCATGCTACTGACAGGACCACTCTGCTACCAGTACCATGCTACTGACAGGACCACTCTGCTACCAGTACCATGCTACTGACAGGACCACTCTGCTACCAGTACCATGCTACTGACAGGACCACTCTGCTAGTAGTACCATGCTACTGACAGGACCACTCTGCTACCAGTACCATGCTACTGACAGGACCACTCTGCTAGTAGTACCATGCTACTGACAGGACCACTCTGCTAGTAGTACCATGCTACTGACAGGACCACTCTGCTAGTAGTACCATGCTACTGACAGGACCACTCTGCTAGTAGTACCATGCTACTGACAGGACCACTCTGCTACCAGTACCATGCTACTGACAGGACCACTCTGCTAGTAGTACCATGCTACTGACAGGACCACTCTGCTACCAGTACCATGCTACTGACAGGACCACTCTGCTACCAGTACCATGCTACTGACAGGACCACTCTGCTACCAGTACCATGCTACTGACAGGACCACTCTGCTACCAGTACCATGCTACTGACAGGACCACTCTGCTAGTAGTACCATGCTACTGACAGGACCACTCTCCTACCAGTACCATGCTACTGACAGGACCACTCTGCTACCAGTACCATGCTACTGACAGGACCACTCTGCTACCAGTACCATGCTACTGACAGGACCACTCTGCTACCAGTACCATGCTACTGACAGGACCACTCTGCTAGTAGTACCATGCTACTGACAGGACCACTCTCCTACCAGTACCATGCTACTGACAGGACCACTCTGCTACCAGTACCATGCTACTGACAGGACCACTCTGCTACCAGTACCATGCTACTGACAGGACCACTCTGCTACCAGTACCATGCTACTGACAGGACCACTCTGCTACCAGTACCATGCTACTGACAGGACCACTCTGCTACCAGTACCATGCTACTGACAGGACCACTCTGCTAGTAGTACCATGCTACTGACAGGACCACTCTGCTACCAGTACCATGCTACTGACAGGACCACTCTGCTACCAGTACCATGCTACTGACAGGACCACTCTGCTAGTAGTACCATGCTACTGACAGGACCACTCTGCTACCAGTACCATGCTACTGACAGGACCACTCTGCTAGTAGTACCATGCTACTGACAGGACCACTCTGCTAGTAGTACCATGCTACTGACAGGACCACTCTGCTACCAGTACCATGCTACTGACAGGACCACTCTGCTAGTAGTACCATGCTACTGACAGGACCACTCTGCTACCAGTACCATGCTACTGACAGGACCACTCTGCTACCAGTACCATGCTACTGACAGGACCACTCTGCTACCAGTACCATGCTACTGACAGGACCACTCTGCTACCAGTACCATGCTACTGACAGGACCACTCTGCTACCAGTACCATGCTACTGACAGGACCACTCTGCTACCAGTACCATGCTACTGACAGGACCACTCTGCTAGTAGTACCATGCTACTGACAGGACCACTCTGCTACCAGTACCATGCTACTGACAGGACCACTCTGCTAGTAGTACCATGCTACTGACAGGACCACTCTGCTACCAGTACCATGCTACTGACAGGACCACTCTGCTACCAGTACCATGCTACTGACAGGACCACTCTGCTAGTAGTACCATGCTACTGACAGGACCACTCTGCTAGTAGTACCATGCTACTGACAGGACCACTCTGCTACCAGTACCATGCTACTGACAGGACCACTCTGCTACCAGTACCATGCTACTGACAGGACCACTCTGCTAGTAGTACCATGCTACTGACAGGACCACTCTGCTACCAGTACCATGCTACTGACAGGACCACTCTGCTACCAGTACCATGCTACTGACAGGACCACTCTGCTAGTAGTACCATGCTACTGACAGGACCACTCTGCTAGTAGTACCATGCTACTGACAGGACCACTCTGCTAGTAGTACCATGCTACTGACAGGACCACTCTGCTAGTAGTACCATGCTACTGACAGGACCACTCTGCTACCAGTACCATGCTACTGACAGGACCACTCTGCTAGTAGTACCATGCTACTGACAGGACCACTCTGCTAGTAGTACCATGCTACTGACAGGACCACTCTGCTACCAGTACCATGCTACTGACAGGACCACTCTGCTAGTAGTACCATGCTACTGACAGGACCACTCTGCTAGTAGTACCATGCTACTGACAGGACCACTCTGCTACCAGTACCATGCTACTGACAGGACCACTCTGCTAGTAGTACCATGCTACTGACAGGACCACTCTGCTACCAGTACCATGCTACTGACAGGACCACTCTGCTAGTAGTACCATGCTACTGACAGGACCACTCTGCTACCAGTACCATGCTACTGACAGGACCACTCTGCTAGTAGTACCATGCTACTGACAGGACCACTCTGCTAGTAGTACCATGCTACTGACAGGACCACTCTGCTACCAGTACCATGCTACTGACAGGACCACTCTGCTAGTAGTACCATGCTACTGACAGGACCACTCTGCTACCAGTACCATGCTACTGACAGGACCACTCTGCTAGTAGTACCATGCTACTGACAGGACCACTCTGCTAGTAGTACCATGCTACTGACAGGACCACTCTGCTAGCAGTACCATGCTACTGACAGGACCACTCTGCTAGTAGTACCATGCTACTGACAGGACCACTCTGCTAGTAGTACCATGCTACTGACAGGACCACTCTGCTACCAGTACCATGCTACTGACAGGACCACTCTGCTAGTAGTACCATGCTACTGACAGGACCACTCTGCTACCAGTACCATGCTACTGACAGGACCACTCTGCTAGTAGTACCATGCTACTGACAGGACCACTCTGCTAGTAGTACCATGCTACTGACAGGACCACTCTGCTAGTAGTACCATGCTACTGACAGGACCACTCTGCTACCAGTACCATGCTACTGACAGGACCACTCTGCTACCAGTACCATGCTACTGACAGGACCACTCTGCTACCAGTACCATGCTACTGACAGGACCACTCTGCTACCAGTACCATGCTACTGACAGGACCACTCTGCTACCAGTACCATGCTACTGACAGGACCACTCTGCTAGTAGTACCATGCTACTGACAGGACCACTCTGCTAGTAGTACCATGCTACTGACAGGACCACTCTGCTACCAGTACCATGCTACTGACAGGACCACTCTGCTACCAGTACCATGCTACTGACAGGACCACTCTGCTACCAGTACCATGCTACTGACAGGACCACTCTGCTACCAGTACCATGCTACTGACAGGACCACTCTGTTACCAGTACCATGCTACTGACAGGACCACTCTGCTAGTAGTACCATGCTACTGACAGTGCCAGTGTTTTTATGACACTAATGTATATTTTAGTGTAATAGCTTTTTAATTGCTGTATATTGTTGTCTGTACTCTATATGTTGTTGTATGAGCATTGAGGATAACTCTTAGCCGCTCTACTTCACCCACATCACACCTTAGGCCAATATACCAGTATGTAAAACTGACTTGCTTTTGGTGGTCATCTTGAATCAAGGTGACTCCAAAGGTCATTTAGTTGTAGATGTACATCCAGAACCTGGTTGAGGTTAAAAAGAACTGAACATTTCTCCATATCTTTAGCCTGAAACAGGCTTGAGCTCTTCTGTTTTACCTGTGCTCCTGTTGGGCCACAGCCAACGTTGACAGTGTCTAACCAGAAATTAACTCTGTGGTCTGATGACCCCCCTCCCCCCTCGTACTGTCCCCTCAGACCTTCTTCAGGCTGAGGCCCCTTCACTTCACAGCAGGGCAGCTAAACCCACAGAGACCCAATTACAGCGACTGCAGGCGAAATCACACGAGATGCAAAGTTCCTTTGCTTTAATTGAGGGTGTGTTTAACACCACCCACAGGCCACATTAGGCCTGATGAAACACAGAACCTGCAGTGGGACTTTAAAACACTGTCCACAACACAACAGGAGAACCCTCTGGTCGGTGGCCTCAGATAGATAATTGTGGGGGTGAGTGGAACTCAGACCGGTAATTATTATTTTTTTATCTAAAATTCAGAAAAAACATCAGAAGTATAAAACAAACTGCTCTGTTAGAAGAGTAGAAACATTTGATTTGTGGTGAAGGAGCAACACTTTTCGGTGCGGTGGACACGAGAGGAGCTGCTTCTTCCCCGGTTACAGTTCCTTTAATAGAGCCGCACATTAATTAGTATTGTAGTTAATCCCATATTAAAGAGACTCGAACTGTCAGGTCATATTATAAACAATCGGCCTTAATGTTCGTGCATGTGACATTTCGAGCTGCTATCTCCTCTAACAAAATGTTCCCTAGGTACTAATTGGCCTACTTTACGCTGTCTTTCTTTGAATTCCCATTTTCTTTATCATTTAGGATATTAGCCTTGACAAGCATCATCCCATATACCACTAAAAGTGGAGATGAGCTGCGTCTTTCTGTTTTTTCCTGTCTAGTTTTTATTATTTTTGTGTTGTTTTTTTTGTAGAGGGACAGCAGAGGTATGAATAAATGTTTTATTCTAGCGTGTAATACTGCGAGTTCTACCTTCATGGGATATTAAAAACAATTTGAGAGAAGAATAAAAGTTCAAATACTTCGCCAGCAGCAAAGTGAGTGTAACTTTTTCTCTGCTTGCATTATTTAAGATAGGCTCCATCATTTTATCAATCTATCGATCTCTCGGCAGAAAGATGAAAATGGAAAAATAATGAGGCCGATGAATGCTGTGTAAAGAACATCAATGTGCAAAAATTTAATTATCTGCGCTGGAAGGAGGAGGAAAATGTGTCGGCTGTTTTCTAAAACAAAAAAGAAAAGCGAGAAAAGAAGAAAAGGAGAGAGGAGCAGTTAATATTTTTCTCTCTCTGCATATTTTAATTACCAGATCAATCATAACCTACGTACTGCAGCACTGCAGAGGAAAGAAAATTGCAAGTCTAAATGAAAAACAATAGATTTGCTTTAAAGTCTGCTCTTTTGAAGTCTAAATTAAAATTTCAGGTACCTTTACCAGAGTCGTCTTCAGAAAACTTAGGATATTTAATTAGCGTGTTTAGATTTAGGTGAAATTAAACTTCACAGCCGAGCATCCTGTGAAATGAAGACTGGTATTCCCAGGCTGCAGCATGGAGGTGGGAGGGGGGTCATGGATGAAATGTGTTGGGCATGTGAGGGCTGTGCATCCTCTGACAGGCGCTCGTGTTCATTCGGCTCGTGCTGCCACTGGTTTGATGGGAGGCTGCCGGGTCTGGACTGTGCACGTGCAGAACTGTGCAGATGAAAGCGGCGAAGCGGCTCCCTCGTTTCGTCTTCTTCCTCCTCGCAGCGGGTCCTTCCTGGTTGTGCGAGCGCTGATGTTTATTCCTCCTGGCGTGTCCTCGCCGGCGCAGAGCCGCCGATTTCACACGTTTTTATTGGCTAATGTGCAGCGGCTGAGGGTGAGCCAGGAGCAGGAGGATCTCTGCTGATGCTCTGAGATGAAGGGTGCATGAGAGGTGGTGGTGGTGGGGGGGGGGGGTCACACCTGGCTCAAAACAAACAGCTGACCACGTTAGACGTAGCTACACATTCAAAACTTCTGCTGAGACCTCAGGTTCTCTGAAGGAGTGCTTCAGAAGTGATCAAACTTCATTACATTACATTATCATGTACTGTACTCAGAATATGTTCTGAATGACTCTCAGCTGACAAAATGACCTCATCGCCTTAAATTAATTGTTAAAATTGAATAGTTTTCATTTGATGCTATTTCAATCTTAACATGTGATTCTTGACCTGCCATTGTGTATCTGTTCCTCTCAAACCCAGCCAGTTGAAGCAGATGGCCGCTTGTCCCGAGTCTGGTTCTGCTAAAGGTTTCTTCCTCGTGAGGGAGTTTTTTCTTTCCACTGTCTCTTTCATGCTTGCTCAAGATGAAAGTTCTGCGATGGAGTTAAACTCAAAGCAGCCTGTTCCTCATATAAATAATGTTAAATTATTATTTTCTATATATGAATGTTTCTTTTCAATCCTGAGATGACTTCTGTTGTGACTTGGTGCTTTATAAATAAACTGAATTGAACTGACAACTAATTTAAGCTCAATATCTATGAAAGGACTACCGTACTTTCGCTGTATAAGTCACATCTTTTTGCATAAATTTGCAAGTCCTACGACTTATACAGTGAAGCAACTAATATATGTGTTTTTTTATCATATTTATAACCAATTTTTGGCTGAGATCTGACGATTTCATTCATTCTGACATGTAAAATATTGAACACTAACATTTTCAGCCACTAGAGGGCCCTTGACTAATATGGCAAGTCAAGTGTCTCATTAATAGGTAAACGTGGCTATTAATGAGACACTTGGCTTGCCATAGCCTGCCACCTTCATCTCGCTCTGGAACTCCTGGAGCAAACATCAAATCAGCTGCATTTCAACGCACAGCGCAGGCGAAATGCAGCTGATTTGACCGTCAAAGTGCATTTATTAAGGAAAAGTTACACTGAGTACCTTTACTACTTTGTAAAATTTTGAGCAAACAAATAATTGTTTTAAATGTTAATCTTGTTAAATTCTTGTTTAAGTCCTCCTGTGCACACTCCCATGATCGCTATTTGGCAGCCAATCGATTTTTGGCACAACACCGGCCCACATTTCCGGGTTGTCAGTAGGGGCGCCTATCAAACGCGATGCATCAGCAGTGACACATAATAGATGTGACTTATGTGGCAAATTGACATATTTATGTTTTTTTTTCCCCACTTTATTAGATGTATTTGGACTAATGCAACTTTTAGGGCGATGCAACGTGTACGGTAAATTCCAACCATTTCTTGTGTGTGTGTTTTCTAAGGTCATTTGCCCAGCTTGAATAAGATTGGCTCTAAAAGTTAATCAGAGTATCAAATCACCAATTTCTTGTTTTAATGAAAGTTTAATTAAAACCTGTCCAACAATTATTAAGATATTTTGCTAACAATCAGTGTTGACTGCAATCCAAAATGGAAAAGTTTTAAAAGCAGGTCTTGTGCGATCGATTAACCCTTGGACTTGGTGTGGAGGATGACTCTCAGCTACCGACTTGTGAAATTTTAGATCAATATCGGTAAAGATGGCTGAGTTAGTCGTTTTTGAGTCAATTAAATATGGCGGCCATCTTGAGCTGGGTTGAATCTAAAAGTAAATGGTTGTAGATGTGCACCAAATGATTAAACAGGAAGACAAACAAACACATGTACATACAGATACAGACACATGGGCAAAAACATGGTGGCTCTTTCACATTAGTTACTGTCAGACAGTCTGCTGCCTGTCTGTCTGTCTGTCTGTCTGTCTGTCTGTCTGTCTGTCTGTCTGTCTGTCTGTCTGTCTGTCTGTCTGTTAGGTCAGAGGTTAGGAATGGAGCCTGACTTGCTCCATGTTGCAGGAGAAGGTCTCCACCACTCCTCTGCCCAGTCTGAGAGGTGAGCTGGTGCTGTGCGTGCGTCCATCCTCAAACATGACTAACATTTGCACAGCAGCCGCGGTGAGGCGTGGCGTCTCCGGGCTCTGAGGTTTGTGCTGTCAGGACGGTAGAAATGAAAGCTGGCACTGCAGAGCAGAAGTGCTGAAACTCATCAATTCCACATGGCTAGAGAGCCAAGTGCCTATTTATAA
>JBBPBX010079401.1:0-10375 GCA_038048925.1 Garcialebias charrua
CAGCAGTTTAGCTAACAGACTTTGGAATGGGTACATTTTGTCCTTGTCAAACCTGTTGAAGAGAACCAAACTAAATACTCTGAAACTCAAACAACTTACTGTATAACAGTTCATGCACCGCTAGTTGGCAGTGTAGTGCAAATATTGCATAACTTGCTGCTACCAATTGTTGAATTTAATTAGCGGATTAGAATTAGCTTCCCCTAATTTTCATAAGACATTAGTGCTTTTGAAATTGCGGACCTAAATAAATTAATTAGTGCTTTAGAAATAGCGGAACTAATTTTTGGATTAGCGTTGCCCACCACTGGTATTTAGTCATGCTCTTTGGTTTTGTTCATCTCTACAATATTCTCATTATTTCCATGACCCCCTGCAACATGTGAAACAAGTGAGAGTAGTTCTACAGAGACTCTTAGAGAATCAATTATTTGTTAAAGTCAAGAAGTGTGAGTTTAATGTACAGTTTCCTTCCTGGGGTTCATTTTTGAAGGTGTTTTCCTCCACGCCCATCCTTTGCTATCCAGACCCTAAACGCCAGTTTATTCTCAAGGTCGCCGCCTCAGACACAGGGGTGGGGTAGTACTCTCCCAGAGGTCCCCTGACAACAAAAAGGTTAATCCGTGTGCTTTCTTTTAAAGACGTTTATCGCAAGCTGAAAGAAACTATGACATGAGCAACCATGAGCTTCTGGCAATAAAACTAGCCCTCGAGGAATAGCGACACTGGTTGGAAGGCACTAACACCCCTTTCTTGATCTGGACTGATCATAAGAACCTTACTTACCTCAGAGATGCTAAACAATTGACTTCACGTCCACAATGGTCACTGTTTATCAACCATTTCAACTATATTTTGACTTTCAGACCCGGCTCTAAGAACGTTAAGCCTGACGCACTTTCCGGCCAGTTCGCTCCCCCCAATGTCCCAGAGCCAGAGGAAACTATTGTCTCTCTTGTATGTATTGTTGGGGCTCTTACCTGACCTATTGAGAGTGAGATTAGAGAGGCCCTTAAGTCTGACCCTGACCCCGACAACAGACCCCCTGGAACCCTGTTTGTCCCAACCTGCATGAGGGCTAAGGTACTTTGTACTACACTGGCTTCATACCAATAAACTGTCTTTTCACCAGGTACGACCCACATGTTCTCCTTGGCCAAGGCACATTTCTGGTGGCCCTCCATGCCCTCTGATGTTAAAGCCTTCATCGCAGCCTGCCTACCTGCGCTAGGAATAAGACTTGTTCTCAGCCCCCTGCTGGACTTCTACAGCCGTTGCTGCCCTTGGCTTCCCCTGCCCTGCACCTAATCGTAAAACCCTCTGAGCTCTTCGCAGGAGACCCCAACAACCTATGTAACCCATGTAACTTCATCACAGGCCTGCCACCTTCTGACGGTAACACCACTATACTTACCATTATCAATAATTTCTCCAAGGCTGCCCATTTCGTCCCGCTCCCTAAGCTTCCCTTGGCCCTTGAGACTGCCCAGCTCATGACCCAGCATGTGTTTCAAATCCACGGTATCCCTTCAGACGTGGTCTGACCGTGGCCCTCAATTCGTCTCACAGGCATGACACTGTTTCTGTAACTCTCTGGGAGCCTCTGCTAGTCTCACCTCAGGCTACCACCCCTAGTCCAACGGTCAGGCTGAATGCTGCAACCAGGAACTGGAGACCACCCTTTGCTGTGTTGCAGAGAAGAACCCGTCAGCCTTGAGCCAGCACCTGGTGTAGGTGGAATACACCCACAATTCTCGTAGATCATTGGCCAGGTATGTCCCCCTTTGAAGCCTCTTTAGGCTACAGTATATGTCCCCTTTGTTCCCCAGTTTAGAGACAGACTGCACAGTCCCCTCCGTCTAACACCACTTTAAATGTTGTTGCCGCATCTAGCACCAGGCCAAGGCAGCCCTCCTAGGCACTGCGGCTCAAACCAAAAGGCTCGCCGATTGTCACCGCTCCATGGCACCCACTTATCAGGTGGGTCAAAGAGTGTGGTTGTCCACTCGGGACATCAACTTCAAGGACATCCCCTGTAAGTTGGCACCCCGCTTCATCTGTCCTTTCCCCATTTCCAAAATCGTAAATTCCTCAGCAGTACGACTCCGGCTCCCCAACTCTACGAGGATACACCCAACGTTCCATGTGTCTCAGAATAAACCTGTCTCCTTGAGTCCCTTGTGTCCCCCTCACGACCTCCCTCCTGATTGACAATCATCCTGCGTTCACTGTCAGAACCATCTTAGATGTGCGACGCAGAGGTAGAGATTTACAGTACCTCGTCGACTGGGATCACCAGAGCTTTCATCTTAGACCCTGGCCTTATCACATATTTTTTCAGGAACCACCCTGAGAAGCGCCTCAGGTCGCCTGCAGGCGATTCTTGAAGGGGAGGTACTGTAAGAGTATCACTGCCTACAGTCCCTCCTCCAAGATGGCCGCTGATTATCAACACCTGGCGGTCATCAACCTGATGAGGGTCTCTTCCTACTTAAGGCTGCAGTCCAGTGTTACTCTTCGCTGGAGCATATCACCATCTCATGGTATTTGTACTTCTGGCCTGAACTTTGTGATTAGAAAAGGTTATTTACCTGTTTCTCTTGTCTCCAGTATTCCTGGCTCCTCGGCTCTGGTTCTGCCTTGGTTCTCCTCATGCTCTGGCCTGGTTCTCCATGTGACCCATCCTGGTTCTGTCATGGTTTCAGTGAACCCAGATTTGTACGAGACCCGGAACGAGACAAGACTCCACAAGGTAAAGTTTTAACAGTGTTTATTATGTACATGTGAATATTTACAAGTGGTCCTCTGGAGCCCCTGGGAAACAAGCAGAAGCTCAGGTGGGTTGGAGTAAGAGTAAAGTTCTTCGGCTGATTGTGTTTTATTTTCTCTTACAGGCTGGATGAATTGGGTGGAGCGCTGAGGTGAATCCAATTGGGTCCAGAGAGTGGCGAACCGGTATGGAAGGCAAATGATTTGGAGGGTCAGGCACGAGGACAAAGAACTGAACGGAGGCAGACGAGGACCGGAAGGGATCTAAGGAGGCAGGACGACTGGAGAAACAGAGAACAAGGTAAATAACTCTTTTACACAAAAATGAACTGGCTGGGAGCATAAATACCATAGGTAAGCACAATGTTCCAGCGAAGAGTAGAACTCGACTGCAGCCTTAGTTAAGGACCTCATCAGGGAGATGACGGACAGCTGTGGTAATTGGCAGCCATCTTGGAAAGGAGCTGCAGTCAGTTGTACTCTTATCCACAATATTCCTGAAGGTGGCACTGTATTTGCGATTATGGGACTTACTTCCGTTTGACCCCGGAAGTGCCTGTATTCCATAGGTGGAGTATGGATCGCGGGTGTTTTTGAAAGTTATTTTCATTCATTTTATCGGAGCAAACACAGCTTTTGTTTAAACGGAACGTTTACTGAAATGTCCTACCGGGGTTCAGGTACCTGCTGTGCTGTTCGCGGCTGCACCAACAACCGGACCAAGCTAAATCTTTGGCTAAAACAACAGTGTTTTCAACACGGACCCAAAACAAAGAAAGAGTGTTCCTGCATCCTTCTCTATGGCTGTGTCTGCGCGATCAGGTAACATCTGTAATTTCTTTTTATTCAGGGAGGGTTTATTAATGAGAGTTTTGGATGATTTACTGTCTTAAAACGATAGATCTCAGACGCGACCGGTATTTTTAGCCGAGATAGCTGCTAACAAACCTTAGCCGAGAGGCCGGAGCAAACGCGTTCGCTATTTATGTATTTTTAAATTATGTCAGCGCGATCAGGTCACATCTGTTATTTCTTTTTATTCGGGGAGGGATATTAATGAGAGTTTTGGAAGATTTACTGTCTTAAAACGATAGATCTCAGATGCGACCGGTATTTTTAGCCGAGATAGCTGCTAACAAACCTTAGCCGAGAGGCCGGAGCAAACGCGTTCGCTATTTATGTATTTCTAAATTATGTCAGCGCGATCAGGTCACATCTGTAATTTCTTTTTATTTGTCCCTCCTCTTTTAACAAAACGAGTGGTGTTCCCACATTTTTAATGAACTAAAACAACAAAGTTTGGACTGTCTTCAACTGTATTACTCGCATGTAAATAAACGGTGTTTCCGGTCAACCGGAAGTCGTGCGCACATTTCGCGCAAAGCATCATGGGGCGTAGGAATATTGTGGATAGGTTCTCCTCGTGCCTAGTCCACACCAGTTGTCTGCCATCCTCATCCAACTGGACTCTGGACCTGTTCCTTCTCTGAAGGTCTCCTAAGGTTGGAGGTTGGACCAAACATCTCCCCTAAACCTGTAAGAGAGAAAGCAACATCAAATAACTGCCTGTTCTCCTGCAAACCACCTCTGACCATCTTCCCCCTCTTTCAGGAGCTGCAGAGAAGCTTTCGTAAAAGTTTACCCACTGTAAATAATAAACACTTACTTTGTACCTGCCTGTGTCTGTCTCGTTCTGGGTCTCATACTAATCTGGGTTCCTCGAGTTATAACAATAATGGAAATGTGTAATGGTAAATGTGACGAATGGCCGTATTCTGACATCTGTAATGAATGATTATTTTGACATGCTTGAATAATCTAGTTTTCATTGTAAATTGAAACCTGGCCTTGGACCTAAGTTTCATGACTGTTTGAAGAGCATTTTATTCATAATGAGACAAGCAGGTATTGTTATTTTTAATATTCCTGTCTAATTTAGGGGACAAGCACTTCTTGTTGCAGCACTGGACTCTCATCCTCTCTTCTAACAGTAGCCGTGTTTCCATCAAGGTTTCTAGGTGCGCATTTTGAAGTATCGCAGCAGAAAAGCTTAATGGAAACGGCAAAATACGAAGTTACTTTCTGAAATTCGCCAAAAAGTTTATACGCTCGCTTGAGGTGGTTTTTGGGAGCTGCGAAACCGAGCAGCTGCGCAAAACGACAGATGGAAACACATTTGCCGACTCGTGCTGCCGTAGCGCACATTCACGTCACGTGACTGATCAGCTGTTTCCGCTCCGAACAACATGTAACTCGCTAAAACTAGTTGGCATGACAGAATAAATACAACTCGCCCGACAGCAGCACGTACCTGAAATATTCTCCCCATTTTGACGAGATGTGTGACCGGGTTCTGTTTTCAACCGCTACTTCCTGTTTACTCTCTGGTCTACTGTAGACATGCGCAGTGCTGACGTCTGACGTAATGACGCTGACGTCTGACGTAATGACGCTGTGCGCGGCTTGGAAAAAGCGCTTCAAGCCAGTAGATGGAAACACTTATGCTCTGCATTAATTTGTATTTACATATTTGCGAGGTAGCTCAAAATTCGAAATGAAAATGGATGGAAACAGGGCTAGTCTCTCCTGACTTAAATCACCTAAAATCATGCCTCTCCGGTGACCTTTTTCATGTGCCACTGAAGATCTGCCTATTTTGCTCTCCATGTTGTTAATCAGTAGGATTTTGGTGAAAACCAGGGGAATGAGGGTTACAGCCACACTGCTGCTTAACAGAGTGCCGACAGGCTTTTATTTAGTTTTAAAGATCTCTACTTGGAAACTGCAGGCAAAGCACTCACAGACCTGCTCTAGAAAAACTCACCCTTTCAGTCCTACTTGGGTGCCTGACAATCATATTTACACATTTTATTACCCCCAGAATTGGATTTATAACTGACATATTGTCAGAGGTGGAAAGAGTACTGAAAATGTGCACTCAATTACAAATACAGTTACACTGCTTAAATTGTACTCAATTACAAGTAAAAGTACTGGTGTTGTAAACATGCTTAAATAAAAGTACAAAGTGCTTTTTTCAAAAACTACTCAGAGTATTAATTACATTTTAACCAAATGATGTTTTACTGTCTTGTCAATAGAAGTCATTCAGTTTGATTTACTGTATATAATAACAGCTACATTCAAAGGACATTTCTCAGACTCTCAGAAGCTCCGTCTTATTTTAGTACCAGGCAAACTGATGGCAGTGACAATATCTAAGATCTTTACATACTTAGCCAAACCAATAACCCACACATAAAAACAATAAAAAAAGCAGTATCATACAGGTACAGTAGTTGCAAAACCTCGTGTACTATAGTACAGTATGTTTTTGACATTAGATGCTGAAGTCTTGTAAGCTGCTATCACCGTAGAGATCAAACACAGTTTGCATCTGGACCTGTCTCCTTTTTGCTCTCTGTACATGAAAAATTTCTCCAGTTACGGCCAGGAGGACTCGTCCTCGGCCTTTACCTCATCATTGTCTCTGTTGACAGTGTTGTCCTCTGTCTCCATTTTGGCTTTTTCGCCAAATCTTCGGTCCATAGCCTAAATGACTCTCTACTCTACAGAGTTATCCTTTGTTTATGTCATAGGTAATTGGCGCATTCGTGATCTGAGAACCTTAACAAAGATGAAGATGAACGATTTGAATATTAATTCCAAACTGCAGCCGTACTCAGTAGCGACTTCTGATTTTAAAAGTAGTGAAGTAGATTACAGTACATGGTCTAAATTGTACTTAAGTTTGAGTAAAATTACACACTTGAAAGAAATACTCATAAAAGTACAAGTACCCCCCAGAATCTACTTAATTGCAGTAATTTGAGTATTTGTAATGCATTACATCCACCCCTGCATATTGTATAAATGTAAAGCTTTGTCTATCTGTGATTTCAATGTGTTTGGACTTTCTCCAGTTGATTATTTGTACAGATAGCAGCCTACTATGCACCCTTAAAAACATGTTTTGTTTCTCTCTGTTTCCTCCAGTCATTCATGACCAGTTTTATCATTTATTATGCTTTCTGCAATATAAATAAACTGAATTGAATTGAATTGGATATATGGGAGCACACCTGTAACACCATTCAAGCTAAAATATCTGATCCTGCTTGACTCTTTGTGTCCGTGTCTGACATGCACTGGTCTTGTGCTTGTTCACAGCTCATCTTTTCATGGACAAATGTGTTTGTTGGCTGTGTTTGATCCATGCTGCTGATGTTAATCTTCCACCTCAACAGACATGGAGTGAGACAGATTGGTCCTTGTTGAGATATGATTTGAGTTAGATTGGTAATATGGGAGTGTGTGCTAAACTGGGTGCCAGGAGCAGATTTGATTGACAGTAAATTATGCTTCCTCTTGTTCATTCCTTTTAACTCGAGGCTGTGTATTGCCCTAGGAGGTTGGAGCTCACTGTTTTAAAAGTGTGTGATAGTATTGCTCCAGTACACAAGAGTGGATTCTGTTAGTGTTGATATGAATGTAAAGTTTAAAGAGAATCCAGCTTACAGTATACGTATTCCTTTCACAGATAAAAATCACAAAATGGATCAACCATAACATAATATTGGTAGCAAGGCAGTGGCACTTTACAGTTTGGTACTTATGGTGTACATTCCTAGTACTTACAGGGTAACCTATGGGTGGTCCCCTTTGCCTGGTCACAAATTTATTGTGATAAACCTGAATCTAAAAAAGCTAAGTCTGGTCCTCTGGACATTCAAAAAAATAAAAAAATAAAAAAAATTGTAGAAACGTTTTGTCTTTCGTCCGAAAGACTTCCTCAGTCTGAGGTGCTGTATTCAGCTCAGTCTTATAAATAGCACCCTCCCACAGTGGATCAACCAGTTGGCTGATGACAGCTGAAACCAGCTGCTCACATGATCAAGGAGGACCATCAGCCTAACGATGGATCGTTAGCACCCTGATGGTTGTTTGCTATTCACAGAGGGCTGAGTGATACTAGCAATAACAGCGTTGTAAGAGGGGGACAGTTGAACCCGGAGGCCTCCACCTCTGTTTAATGATGGACAGTTTCTTTTCACAAAGATGGCCTCCTTTACTCCTCTCTCAAACCATTGTTCCTCTCTATCAAGGATGAGAGCCATCCATCCAGCCAACTGGCTGAACCACTGTGGGAGGGTGCTATTTATAAGACTGAGCTGAATACAGCACCTCAGACTGAGGAAGTCTTTCGGATGAAAGCCGAAACGTTTCTACAAATTTTTTTTTTTTGCTATTTTTTTGAATGTCCAGAGGACCAGACTTAGCTTTTTTAGAATTTTCTACCTGGATTATTGAGCATGCATCAGGGTATAAACCTGAATGTTACCCTGTAAGTACTATGTTTGTTACACTGTAAGTACCTTATATGTTACCCTAAATGTACCTTGTATGTTACCCTATAAGTACTATGTATGTTACTCTATAAATTCTTTGTATGTTACCCCATAAGAACCTTGTGTTTGTCTATAAGTACATGGTATGTTATTCCATAAACACACCATTTGTTACCATATAAGTAACTTGTATGTGTCTATAAGTATGTTAGCCTACAAGTTCCTTGTATGTTAGTCTATAAGGACCTTGTACGTTACCCCTTAAGTACCTTGCATGTTACTCGATAAATACCTGGTATGTTACCCTAAAAGTACTCTGCTTGTTACCCTATAAGTACCTTGTATGTTATCCCATAAGTACCCTGTATGTTTCTCCATAAGTACCCTCTATGTTTCTCCATAAGTACCCTGTATGTTACCCTTTAAGTACCCAATATGTTACTCCATAGTTATTACTGTGTTAGTTATCTGTATCTAGCCTGTGTGTTACCATATAAATACCTTGTTTGTTACCTCATGAATCACCCTACCCTACTTAAAAAGTATTGAACAGTTCAGTCTGTTATAAAAACAGAACAAAACACAATAAAATAAAAAAGTGAGCAGTTATTTGGCATACATTTTGAGTCCCTTTTTTAGTGAGGGTTAATTTCATTTTATCACAGTATTGTTAGTCCATTTTGGTCTTCACGGATGCAGTTTGTGAAAGTGAATTTTCTGCCTTGTGATTTTTGATACGGGCTGTTCGATGTCAGAGCTTGGTCCGCATTGCCGGTAGTAAGTCGGGCCCATTTCCAGTGAGAGTTGGACTCCGCCAAGGTTGCCCTTTGTTACTGATTCTGTTCATAACTTTTATGGACAGAATTTCTAGGTGCAGCCAAGGTGTTGAGAGGATCCGTTTTGGTGGCCTTAGAATCGCTTCTCTGTTTTTTGCAGATGATGTGGTCCTATTGGCTTCATCAGATCGTGATCTACAGCTTTTGCTGGAGCGGTTTGCAGCCGAGTGTGATGCGGCCGGGATGAGGATCAGTTCCTCCAAATCCGAGGCCATGGTCTTGAGCCGGAAAAGGGTAGCATGCCCTCTCCGGGTCGGGGAGGAGGTCCTGCCCCAAGTGGAGGAGTTTAAGTATCTCGGGGTCTTGTTCACGAATGAGGGAAAACTGGAGCGTGAGATCGATAGGCGGATAGGTGCAGCGTCCGCAGTGAAGCGGGCGCTGTACCGGTCTGTCGTGGTGAAGAGAGAGCTGAGTCAAAAGGCAAAGCTCTCAATTTACCGATCGATCTACGTTCCCACCCTCATCTATGGTCATGAGCTTTGGGTTGTGACCGAAAGAACGAGATCTCGGATACAAGCGGCTGAAATGAGTTTTCTCCGCAGGGTGTCTGGACTCTCCCTTAGAGATAGGGTGAGAAGCTCAGTCATCCGGGAGGGACTCGGAGTAGAGCCGCTGCTTCTCCACATCGAGAGGAGCCAGTTGAGGTGGCTCGGGCATCTGGTTAGGATGCCTCCTGGACGCCTCCCTGGTGAGGTGTTCCGGGCATGTCCCACCGGGAGGAGACCCAGAGGAAGACCCAGGACACGCTGGAGGGACTATGTTTCTCGGCTGGCCTGGGAACGCCTTGGGATTCCCCGGGAGGAGCTGCTCCAAGTGGCTGGGGAGAGTGAAGTCTGGGCCTCCTTACTTAAGGTTCAGTTATAGTCGCGCTCTGGTTCGCAGGCTGCGCGCGCACTGAGCCGTTCGGCTTCATGCGTTTACAGTGTCGCCGGCGGCGCATGACAAAGTGCTGTTCTTTTACGGACCAGCAGGTGGAGTACCCTCTAAAACCTGTGCATATGTTGCAAGAAAGGTGTAGAAGAAGAAATCTACCATAGAAGAAGAACTCTTTGAAATCACACAACAAAAACAAATGGCTTTCCGCTCGCTCGGGGAATTTAATACATTTGTATCACATAGAAAACATTCCTCCATGCGCCGCGACACCGTTTCCACGCCCACAGCGGCGCAGACAGCTGCAGGCTCTGACGTGAAGAGCGTGAAGGCTGTCGGCGAGGTCCCCACCCGAGCTGTCAATCAATTCAGTAGCGCCCACGGCGCGCGCACTAGGCTTGCAGAGTTTCAAAAATTCGGAGGTGCGCGACACGCGCCAAACTGACGTGCGGGGCCTGCGCGCAAGGGCAGGGACTATGCGATTGTGTCACTTTGGCCGTGCGCTCTCTCGCGCCCTATGCGACGCGTCAACCATAAACTAGGCTTTAG
>JBBPBX010079402.1:0-11718 GCA_038048925.1 Garcialebias charrua
GACCAAAGTGCTGTACAGTACACATAATAATCCATCCATCCATCCATTATCTTTTACCCGCTTCTTCCATTTTTGGGTCACGGGGGTCGCCAGTGCCCATGTCCAGCAATCACTGTGGCGGGGTACACCCTGGACGGGTCGCAAGTTCATCACAGGGCCACATAGAGACACACATAATAATGTGAAATAAAATTAAAAAATTTGGTACAACTTTGGTACATAACACCACCAAGCAAATATTTAAACAAAACTTGTCTTTTCAGTCTCCTATGTCTAGCAAATAGCTTTAGTTATGTGCAAAAGTTGTAATAGTCACAATTGTGAAGTAACAGTGTAACTCAAGTGTGTAGGATGGGATGAGGTTAAAGGTCAGAGAACACGGGCTTAAGGGTAATGAGGTCAGGCAGTGATACATTGCTGTACTCTCAATGCAAAAGTCTCTTCAAGTATTGATTGGAAACCCAAAAGAAAAAGTCCGGTTCATCTTTTCCTTCATTGTTCTCAGCTCTTCGTAACTAACCATCGCTATTCTCTACAAATAGAAAAAGTTTCAGTATAAGGTGCTTGTTTAAATATTGGCAACTCATCTGAAGAGAAACTCACATTGCCATTGACTCATTGACATCGTTACATCCACACCTAAAACGTTTAGAAATACATAAAATCAACCAATAGATAAAAACTTTTTTTTAACCTATATCTGAGCCATCTTAAAAGAAACTTTTTCAATTCAGAGAACACCTACCTGTGTTATGGTTTCTCATTGGCTTATACAATACCCTTGTGGTACTAAATCACAGTCAGAGCTTGAAAATTATAGAATGACCTTTCACCTTTAATATGACCCCAATTACAGCAGAGTTTGGCGAGCACTAAACGTAACGATGAGTGATTATGGTTATTAGTAATAAATGGGAAGAAAAGGGATGAAGGAACACGTTGCCATTGCAGATCTAATTTTCAGTCAGTCAGTTTAAAACAAAAAGTGTGGTCAAGTTCATATGTATCCTCTTTCCAACTCAGTGAACACAATGTGACGCCAACGGCTTCATGCCTGGTTTTAAACATTGCCACATACTTTTAAGGCATTTGTTTTCAGATGAAGGAACCATCCTATGAATACAGATATGACACATACTCAATGAATCACATTCACCGCTGTGATGACTGAATTTGTTTGAAACGGTTCGTAATTAGGAGAAGCATCTGGACAGATCAGCTAAAGGGAACCAAAAACTACCAAGCTCATTTACATACCATGGCTTCACATTCATGGCTGATTTGATTACAGATTTAGGTGCTGATTTTTTTTGGGTAGTACACTTCTGTTATTTTATGAATAATATTTGAAACGTTTGCTTTAACTAAAGATAGAAAGCATTGTTCCCAGGAGGATATTAGCATGAGTTGTGAAGAATGGAAAGTGTGACCTGAAGACCCGCGCCTGATGAAAGCTTTGGGATCCGTGTAGGCAGACAAATGAAAAAGACTACTATGAGGAGTGGTTGATCAGACAACAAGGCTTGCAATTATCTCTGCTGCGGGCCAATCAGGCTCACTGCGCCGAGGCAAGAAGGCCACAATCAATCTCCGCTGCTTGTAATGAGCAACATATTTTCCTCTGCCATTGAAAAGATAATCATGAACAGATGGGTCAACAGGTCCCCTCTACAAGGATGTTAGAAAACAAACAGCACAAATCTCCATCAGACAAAGCAGCTTCAGAGCTGAATCCTCAAACAAGGTTGCTCTAAACCCTTAACAGTGTGTGCACATTAAAAATAAGCGAAGGGGGAAAAAAATGTAAAATTACTTTTCTAATGGAAAATAAATTGTTCTTTCAAAACGAGCATGACAGAGTGCTGTCGTAATGTGTAGTGCATTTTCCTATTAATAATGGAATAATAAATGCACTAAATTACGGTGCAAATTTCCAGATTTTTACCACAAAGAGAATCATATTTAAAATTACCTTGAAGAAAAAGCCTTCAAGGGAGTACATCAGAGCTGTGGTGAAATCTGTGTTTTTGGCTCGACTCATTATTCATGGCTCTGTCTTTTGAAGTATGTGTATACTGTGTGCATAATTTACAGACAGGGAATGTATATCCAGCTCAGTTCGCTTGTGTTTTTGATTAAAGTGGGCTTTTCTATTTCTATTAAAGAATCTCTCAATAAAGAACAATAAGTAAGTTTGATTAAAATCTACTTCTTTAATGAAGACTTTCAGGTATTGATGTGTGAATGTTTATGAAGCATTCACACTACAGTATTGTGATTCATTTTTCTCCTGTACATTTTTCGAAACAATTCTCTTCCCGCAGTTTTCAAGCTATTTCAACAAATGATAAATAAATGAAAAAAAAAAATACATTCAGCTCTTTCAGGACAATCTTGCTTTGTCTTTTGGTATTGGTGCAGCTTTAGCTTGTTGAAATATTTCGCCTTTTTTGCATTTTTTCCTCATAAAAAAATTAATTGAGCTTATTTTACATCCTTCAAATCTTTAAATCTGTTTACAACCTTTTGCTGCTTCTTTCACATTTTGTTCTGGTTCAGCTTCTTTCAGCTTCCGTGTGCAAATTTTTCTGCTAATCCATTTAAATTTTAAATATGAGACACAATAGCTTCCATAACTTTCAGCTGTTTTTTTCCAGCTGTTTTGTGTTCCTTTCAGATTCTTTCTGCTAACTACTACATTTTTTCTTCTTCTAACTTCTTTCTGCTAATTTTAGCTCGTTATGCTCCTTTCAGCTCCTTTCTGCAAGTTTAATCTTTTTCTACTATTGTAGCTACAATAAAGCCATTTCATGCTAATTTAAGCTTTTTCAACTAATTCCACATTTTTTGCACTCATTTCAACTTTTTTCAGCGTAATTCAGCAAAAATGTGCTCTCTCCACATTTTTGTAATTTCAGCTTTTTTCTGCCTTTTTAGCTACTTTCAGCTCTTTTTGCTCATTTCAGTTTTTTTCAGATAATTTCCATTTTTTTGTGCTCACTTGTACTTCTGTCAGCCTAACTGGGCAAATGTGTTATTTTTGCTTTCTCATGCTAATTTAAGCTCGTTAACTTTTCGGCTACCTTTTTAGCTTATTTTAGCTGCTTTCAGATAAATTCAAGCTCTTCATGATAATCTTTGCTACTTTTATCCTAATTAACTTATTTTTTGCTAATTTCAGCTTGTGCTCATTTCAATTTATTTCTGCTGGTGTCGGTTATTATTTAGCTGTTTTATGCTCATTTTAGCTTTTTCAGCTAATTCCACTTTTTTGTTGCTAATTTCAGCTCTTTCTGCTTCCTTCTGTTGGTTTAAGCTTCTGACTTTTCAGCTACTTTTCAGCCAATTTTTTTTTCTAATTTAATCTTTTTTTAGCTTTCCTAATTATTGTTCTCATTTCTGCTGATTTAAACCTACGGTAATTCAGCAAATATGTGTTCTTCCTGCTTTCTTCTGCAAATACTGACTTGTTCTTCCATTTCTGCTACATTTCAGAATTATTTTTTTAAGCTATTTCAGCTGTTTTTCAGTAATTTCTTCTGCAATAAGCATTCACACTGCATTTTCACAGGAAATGCAATTTCTCTAGTTATTATTATTTTTGTTATTAATGTTCTTTACTAGTGGTTTAAATTGTTTTTATTCATTTTAAGGGCCGGTTCCTTTGACACTATAAAGTTGTAAGGCTGCATACAATTTTCTTATGTATGGGACAAAAGTTTTTATAAAGACACGTTTTTCTCACAACATTAATTTATATTGGCTTGTGCAAAGCCCAGAGGCTGTGTAAAAGCAGCCATGGTTGATGGAAGCATTTTAAAACCGCGACGTGTTAAAGCTTATTGAACGGTGTTATATTCTTAAAGGATTTATTTGCACCTCGGTATCACACATTGCTGTTTTCAGCTCAAGAAAATGAGATCTTTTATTTGACCTCAGGTGAGGACACTGTTTTCATATAAAATCTAAGACTGCAAAATGAACACCACTCGGTTATTGCAGTTTGTCATTTCTTTCATAACACCATGTGAAAATTCATTTTATTCAATCTTAAACCACACCGTATTGGATCAGAGAGTTTCAAAGATTGTGAAACTGAAAGATGAAGCACAAATGCTTAAAACAATTAGTGTTGTCAAATATAAGAACTATGCAAAGTCTTGGTTTAGTTGATATATAACAATTTTTGCAATTAAATGTACAGAGAAAAAAAACAATTTTATATACCGGTAAGTAAATGCCCACATTTCGACAAAAAGTCCATGTGCACGCTAAGAGATCATCCCCTTCTTCTCCTGACTGCACTTTTGTCAATAATTGCACCACCCCCACTGTCATGGAAAAAATGAGAATAGCAGTACAGACCAAGGTAGTTCAGCTTTCTTTACAAAGCCTTGGAGAGCAGTGCAACATTCACAGAACATGCAAATTCAAGATTGCACTCTTCAGTGCTCTCATCCATGTGAAACCCTGACCTGCTCTAACTTCCTGAAACAGTCGTTCGTTGTACAGAATCATCTCCAGCCCAGTCCTCAGCCCCTCCCCTCCATGTTCGAGCCGTCATCCAAAGGTCTGCTGCAGACAGGAAGGAGTGGATCAGAGTTGAGGGCTCTGCTTGAAGACACGTCACCAAATCATATCAACTCTGTCATATCTATATCATATCAATCAGCCATTGAGGATATAAAAAACAACCAGTTCTTTCTGTTCCTCACTGACTGGTCACAGTAAGAGTGATTACAAGAGACCGTTAATATCACACATCACAAAAACAGAACAGGAGAAGGACATTGCAGAGCATTCCTGCAGGAGAGTTATTGATCATGATGAGGGCAAATAATGCACATTACACCAACACCACAGAAAATTGTGCACTTTCACTCCACCCTTACTGTTTTGGTCAAAATTTAGTTTTAATGCCACATCACACTCATTTGTCTTTTCTTATCTGGCAACCCTGTAGACCATAAAACAACAAAGAACTGCAACTGCTGAACCCACCATGTGCAGCCTGCTAGCTCAGTTTGGCTTAAAGATTAGATTGCTAAATGTTTGCATTTCTTTTTAATGCTTCATAATGGCTAAAGAAAGCCTAAATGTTTCCACATAACCATTAACAAAACTGTAGAACAGATTCAATTTCAATTATTTAATATAATTTAAAAATCATGTGAGGAATACAAAAAAGGAGTTAACATTTAGCTCTTTGAACTGTCACCCGTTTTTTAAAATAGTATCATTGACAGAGTACAGCCACAACACTTAGCATTGTTTTTAACTGCAAATTATTAAAAGAAATAAGCTCAAATTGTTCCTAAACTTTTCTGTTTCTGACCTAAAACATAATAATGGCAAAGTCCTGCAGATCTGATTATTGCTGTTAAATTGTACAAATAGCCTAATCAATACAATGCAATATTTATCCAATTGTCAATTGATGTAATACGATATTTAACCAATTAGTTGTAATACGATATAACCAATTATCAATTGTTGTAATATGATATTTAACCAATTATCAATTGTAATACGATATAAACTTGTTGTAATATGATATTTAACCAATTATCAATTGTAATATGATATAAACAATTATCAATTGTTGTAATATGATATTTAACCAATTATCAATTGTAATACAATATAACCAATTATCAATTGTTGTAATATGATATTTAACCAATTATCAAGTCAAAGTCAACTTTATTGTCAGAACTGCAATATGTACAGGACATACACAGGATTGAAATTGTGTTTCTCTCAGTCCCTCGGTGCAACAGTAACCATTTAAACACTAAAACACTGAAACATTTAATAAACATAAGCATAAAATAGTAAAAGTGTAACACTGTCCTGAGTTTTTGCATAGTAGTATAAAAGTATGAAAATTTACACCAACACTAAAACACTAAACATTTAATGAACATAAGCATAAAATGAAATAATAAAAGTGTAATACTGTCCTGAGTTTTTGCATAGTAGTATAAAAAAAGTATAAAAAGTATATCTATAAAATAAACTGAAGGTTCTAGCATTGACATTTGCAAAGAGTGGCAAAGCAGCATATGAGTTAATGTACACAGTATATGTATGAGGTAGTTGATGTTGGTATAGAGGCAAAGTGGCATATGCAGTAAGGCACATTGGGCATCCTTAAATAAGGCTGGTCAGAGAATACTGTATATGTATCAGCAGTAGTGTAGATATAAAAGTAGTGTAAATGTAAACAGTAGTAATAAATGTAAACAGTATTAATAAATGTAAACAGTGAATGTAAACAGTAGTATGACTATAGGCAGTGATGTAATACAAACATTAGTGCAAATATGAGAAGTAGTGCAAACTGAAGTAGTGCAATTATCAATTCTAATATGATATAACCAATTATCAATTGTTGTAATATGATATTTAACCAATTATCAATTGTAATACGATATAACCAATTATCAATTGTTGTAATATGATATTTAACCAATTATCAATTGTAATATGATATAACCAATTATCAATTGTTGTTATCTGATATTTAACAATTATCAATTGTAATACGATATAACCAATTATCAATTGTTGTAATATGATATTTAACCAATTATCAATTGTAATACACTATAACCAATTATCCATCCATCCATCCATTTTCTTCCGCTTATCCGGGGTCAGGTCGCGGGGGTAGCAGCCTAAGTAGGGAGGTCCAGACTTCCCTCTCCCCAGCCACTTGGAGCAGCTCCTCTGGGGGAATCCCAAGGCGTTCCCAGGCCAGCCGAGAAACATAGTCCCTCCAGCGTGTCCTGGGTCTTCCTCTGGGTCTCCTCCTGGTGGGTTATGTCCCATAACCAATTATCAATTGTTGTATGATATTTAACCAATTATTGTAATACGATATAACCAATTATCAATTGTTGTAATATGATATTTAACCAATTATCAATTGTAATATGATATAAACAATTATCAATTGTTGTAATATGATATTTAACCAGTTATCAATTGTAATATGATATAACCAATTATCAATTGTTGTAATATGATATTTAACCAATTATCTATTGTAATATGATATAACCAATTAGCAATTGTTGTAATACGATATAACCAATTAGCAATTGTTATAATATGATATTTAACCAATTATCAATCAATCAATCAATCAATTTATTCACTTGATTAAAAAAATCATCAGTTTACAAACACATTCTCTGACAACATATATTTACACAAGTGAAGAGGGAGCAGGAAGAAGAAAATCTTGTATAGACCTGCCCCCTTTCTCAATAATTACAAAAATGTCATGGCCGTATACATTAAATTAACAAAACAAGTTGCAAACAATATTTCAACAATAACATACAAAACAATATACCACTGTTCCCATTAACAACTCAATAGTGTATAAGAGTTAATCGTTCTTTTTTTATAAAGTGTTTTGAATTGGTTTATTGTAGAGCAATTTTTAAACTCCTCATCCAAACTGTTCCATAGTTTTACTCCATGCACCAAAATGCACATTTGTTTTAAAGTAGTACGCACAGTTTTACTTTTGAAATCATACTTCCTTCTGGTTCTATCACAAGAGCTTAAGACAAAGAATTTTTGTAAATTAAATGGCAATAATCTCTTTCTAGCTTTAAACATAATCAATAACATTTTTAAATCAACCAGATCCTTTAGTTTCAAGATATTTGATTGAATAAACAATTTATTTGTGTGTTCTCTGATGCCCAATTTACAAATAATTCTCATAACTTTCTTTTGTATGACAGATAACGGTTTAGTGTTGGTTTTATATGTGTTGCCCCATACCTCTACACAGTATGTCAGATATGGAACAACAAATGAATAATATAATGTCTGTAGTGTTGACAGCTCTAAAACACGTTTTACTTTATTTAGAAGTCCAATACTTTTGCATAGTTTTAATTTTATGTATTTTATATGAGATTTCCAGTTAAGTTTATTATCAATTGTAATATGATATAACCAATTATGCTGGTGAAGATTCTCAGTCGTCCAGGACATGATGAAATCAAAAAAGGCGTTCAATACAGGATCAACTGGACTTTATTTGTTGCAGAAAACATTTCGATTTCTGTCCAGAAGTCTTTTTCAATTCTGGAATTGAAGAATTGAAAAAGAATTGAAAAAGACTTCTGGACAGAAGTCGAAACGTTTTCTGCAACAAATAAAGTCCAGTTGATCCTGTATTGAACGCCTTTTTTGATAACCAATTATCAATTGTTATAATACAGCATTTAACCAATTTAGGACTGCTGTTCATCAAAAATGTGCTGATAGCAACAACCAAACCCTAAACCTAACTAAGTTTATGGCTAAACCCCATCGATAAACAAATAGGCTAAAAGGCTAAGTTTTTTTTTTGTTGTTGTTCAAACTGTAAAATAAAAATTTCTCTAATCTCCTGCTCAGACTACGACCACATTTGTCGATCCAACAATATAAAAATAAAGGCAAACATTTGATAAGTAATAGTTTATTATTCTATTCTACTTTGGCAGCTAAAAGAATAGTTAAAATAAAAAAATATATAAAAAGGTTATTAAATCATGTTTATTATGGTTTTTGTGTGCACAGATTGCATTTCTTAATTGCAGCTCTTTTTGGTCGTTCCTGTGATGATCATAGTCGACAAATTTGAACAAAAAAACAAAAGAGATTTTTTTTTTAAATGCACGTTGTTTAGCTTTGCATTCATCAAAAACAAAAGATGGATACGATTGTTTTGTAGGTGACCTTAGTACAACTCAAGGTTTATGAATCATGACAGCTAAAAGACACAAAGGCTTCTGACCAGAGACATCAAAGTCAAAGTCAAGTCAAAGTCAACTTTATTGTTAGATCTGCAATATGTACTGTACAGGACATACACAGGACCGAAATTGCGTTTCTCTCAGTCCCTCGGTGCAACAGTAAACATCTAAACATTGAAACACTGAAACATATAATAATAGACATAAGCATAAAATAGTAAAACTAACACTGTCCTGAGTTTTTTGCATAGTGGTATAAGAGTATGAAAATTTACACCAACTCTAAAACTAAAACATTAAACATTTAATGAACATAAAATTTACACCAACTCTAAAACTAAAACATTAAACATTTAATGAACATAATACTGTCCTGAGTTTTTGCATACTAGTATAAAAAAAGAGTATAAAAAGTATAACTAAAATAAACTAAAGGTTTCTAGCATCCCAGTTAACCCTATTAAAACGCCGGTGTCTCTACAGACACTTTTTCCACACGTTTTCCAAACTATTTTTAGATTACCGTAACTCTGCAACCGTTTGTGCTATCAGAAAAATTCAAACGGTGTCTGAAAGAAAAAAAAGTGCGCTTTTAGGCTCTTTTTGCTACAGTTACGGTAGTCACCCTCCGTGAGCTGGAAACGCCCTGGAAAGCGAGTCCTTTGTCTTCAGCACGAACAGAGTGCAGCTTGAGCAGGAAAAACATGCGCAGCAGAGCAGAGATTCAGATAAAACTATGTCAAATCAAGGAATAAAAAGACAATAAAGAGATTCCTGGATGATTTGAATTTGGAGAAGTTTCTTTTTGTTCTTCTGAAGAAAAAGCTGAAAAAACATTTGATCTAACAATCTAATAACTTTTTGAATTTTATTTCTGAATGAATGAGGGCTGTTATTTGGTGGATAATTGTTTTATACTGGGTACATATAATAGGATATAGTTTTATTTCATTTTTTATATTTTATTTTGTTTTTGGAATAGTATATCAAGTCTATAACATATACTATTCATCAGTTTGTACTTTGTTTGTGTAGAAGATAATGAGAAAATGTAGGGAGGGGAAATTCGCCTGTAAATAATTTGAATTGTTAGTCTGTTTCTTATTTGTAAAAATAAGTGAGAATAAAAAAACATTGTAAATATGTTCTATAGTGTTGAAATTGTTAATTTATGATGCAAAATCTGTACTGCATGTTCAAATGCAGTGTTTTATTTGCATAAAATCTCTAAAATCTAATTTCGCTTATTGTTTTTTCTTGATGTTAAACAGTTTAATAGTTGTTTTTTAACAAGTATAATGTAAAATAATGCCAGATATTGAAAGATCTAAATATTCTGAACAAATGTGCTGAAGCACTTGTCCATAGAACATTTTCTTCATATTTTCTAGTGAAAAACAAGTAAAAATTGCCAGGCGGAAATTTGAGGCTTAGGTGTAAAAGTAATTAATTGATCTTTCTCCAGATTCTATATTGTTAGGGCTAAAATACTTTTTTTTTAAATTGTTTTTGTACTTCTGTGTCAAACTAAACTTGAAACTTGACAGTTTCCTACATAAAATTATCATAAACCATCATAATCTGGTTGAGTGCTTGTTGACATCTGAGGTTTTGTGCTGAAGTCTTGGCAGGGAGTCGTTTCGTGTGTTTTTGTTCGAGCACTCTGGATGATTGTCATGCACTGGAAGCAGGGAAGCACGACAAGCTCAGGCAGAAGACAACATATATAAATATATACTGTACTAGATACTGAAGCTGTGGCTCTATTTGTCATGCACAGAGCGAGACAAGCACTGCTCTATTTCTTGATCAGTGCTTTCTGTTTCCCCCACGCTCATGCTGACTGCATATTCTTTCATTTTTCTTAATGGTCCTCACTCGCTTCATTTTTACTCTGCACCTTTAGCCTTAGTTCTTTTCATAGCATAAAATAAGAGACGTTAAATGTCCTACTTTCACAATACAGAAGTGTTTTGAGAAGCTTTTTGCACCACCAGCCAAAATAAAAGTCATTTTAAGATTTTGAGGATGTAATTATCTTTATTAGAATTGACTGTTTATTGTTAAAAAACACACAATGTGACTGTATTTATACACTTATGGAATTTATCAGTTTTATATTCAATCTGAAAAAGTGTTTCTGTGCTATGATTTACTCAAAACATGCAGTTCAATGAACAGACACAAGATGAGATCCTCAGGTTTTGGCGAAAATTCCCTTTTGAAGAGCTGACTGAGATTACATCCAGTAAAGTTGGCATAAATGAATGGTTCCATTTGCTGGTCATTATCATTTGGTCAGTTTGTTATCAGCGTTTTTGAAGTATGAACTCTGGTAATCGTTGTGGTGTGAAAAACAATGAGCTTTCCTTACGATTTAAATTAATATTTTTAGATATTTTAATCAAAATAGCAGTTTGTTCCAGTTTTATAAAGTAGAGCAGAGGAAAATCAAAATGGTGACTTTATGAAATCCCTCCCCAGAAATAACTAAAATCTATGAAAAACTTTCCAAACTGTTGCTCTGTAGTTGTGATCATTCTAAAAGGCTGTATCTCGCTTGGCTGAAATTGTTAAGAAAGAAAATACACACATTTGCCTATAAAATTATAATTAACTGCACGTTTTCATTAACTTGCCAACAAAATTTGCTGGGAGTTGGTATTGTAAAAGGAAGTTATGGACAATACATAAAAGGGTTTAAGATCCACACACCTGCACCTTCTCTATTTTAAGAGAAAATTTGTCTTGCAGATAATTATACATTTCAAATAGTTACCGTACACAAGAGAGGCCATGCAACTCACAAGGAAATGGAGAACTTTTGGTACATTTTGGAAATGCCCTCACAAATACCCTTCATCACCAACAGCTGCAGCCCTGCAAGATTTAGGATTACCGTATTTTCTGGCCTTTAAGTCACACATTTTTGCCTAATTTACATGCCCTG
>JBBPBX010079403.1:0-16395 GCA_038048925.1 Garcialebias charrua
AAAAAACTTGATGAACTGAAAATCCTAATCACTTCTTCTGGGGCAGATGTGATCGTTATCTCTGAAACTTGGCTCAAAAATTCTGTTTTGAAAAATGACCTGGCAATCAATGAATTTAAGATCTATCGTTGTGATCGTAATAAAAAGGGAGGTGGAGTCGCTATTTACATCAGAGACTCTTTGGCTGCCAGGATTGCGTCTAAAAAAACAATCGCAAACCAGTTTGAGGCTTTAGCTGTGAACATCAGTTTGAAAGGAGGTCAGCCCTTAACTGTTGTAGGTTGTTATCGTCCCCCCTCCGCAACACCTGAAGCTCTATCCTCCCTGACTGAATTCATAGGAAATTTAAAACACAATGAGATTGTTATGGCAGGAGATTTCAACATTGACTGGAATAAGTCGACCCCCCTCTGTGATAAATTCAGGAATGTTGCCTATCTCTCAATCTAACACAACTTATCGATTCTCCCACCAGACCAAACATAAAATGTCCCGAAAAATCTTCCACCTTAGATCTGTTTTTCACAAATGCACCTCACAAATTTCCTGGTATAGGTGTATTTGCTAACGTTTTGAGTGATCATTCCGTAATAGCAGCTCTTAGATCTACTAAACTTCCACCTGCTAAGCCCAGAATAATCCAAAAAAGGGATTTGAAACGTTTCAGTGAACAGTCATTCCTTTGGGATCTATCCCACTTTGACTGGCAACGTATCCTACAAATCAATGATGTGAACACCGCTTGGAACTATTTTCATGATAGTTTCATTTACTTTGTAAACAAACACGCTCCTTTCCGGCAGTTCAGGATAAAGGGCCGTGACAGCCCCTGGTTTACTCCTGAACTAGCTGATCTCCTGCACTGGAGAGATCATCTTTGGGCCGCAGCAAGAAAATCACACTCAGACACTGACTGGTTGAAATTTCGGCAGCTAAGGAATAAATGCACATCTGCCATCAAAGCCGCAAAACGTAACTACTTCTTATCTCAGACCTCCAAAAATCTAAACGATCCTAAAAAATTCTGGAAAACCATTAAATCTCTCTCAGGCACCCCCCAATCATCTGACCTCCCATCACAATTTCTTGTTGACTCTGTTCCTGTGTCAAATAAGCACGAGATCCTGAACTGTTTCAATAAACATTTTGTTGCTTCTAGTTCATTATTTGACACAGTTACAAATGGAAAATCAGCCACTTTATCTAATAATCAAACTTCTACAAATCAAATCCCTCCTACAAGCCAACCATCTGTTAATCACACCTTCTCTTTTTCTCCGTTCTCAGTCAGTGAGGTAAATAAACTGTTAAATGATCTTGATCCTAAAAAATCTGCAGGTCCAGATGAACTTCCACCTTATTTCTTAAGGCTGGCTGCTCATATCATCACAGTCCCTGTGACCCACATCTTTAATCTATCCATAAGCCAAAACACCATTCCGGATGCTTGGAAAACAGCCTTTGTTCTTCCTTTGCTGAAGGGAGGTGACCCCACCTCACTGAACAATTATCGACCGATCTCTAAACTCTGCATCTTAGCCAAGGTTCTAGAAAAACTGATAAACTCTCAGATCAAAAATTATCTGGACTCATTTAACATCTTACCTCTCCATCAATCTGGTTTCAGGAAAAAACACAGCACAACAACTGCTTCTCTGAAGGTTCTGAATGATGTTGTTGAAGCATTGGATGCTAAGGACTATTGTGCTGCACTTTTCTTAGACCTGTCTAAAGCTTTTGACACTGTGGATCATAACATCCTGTGTCATAAGCTCTCAGAAATCGGTTTCTCTGATCACACCATCGGTTGGTTTTCTAACTATCTTTCCAATCGGAGGCAATGTGTTCAACATAACGGTACTTCTTCCAGCTATTTAACAGTTAAAAATGGTGTACCACAAGGCTCAGTTTTAGGACCAACTCTCTTTACAATCTACATAGCTAATGTAGGTCACTGCATCCCTGATGCATCCTTACATTTCTATGCTGATGATACAGTTGTTTACTGCCGAGCTAAAACAGTAGCTAAGGCTTTCCAGTTACTGCAATCCGCTTTTGACATCATCCAGTCAGATTTGTTCCGTCTCAAACTTGTCCTAAATGCTGATAAAACAAAAGGGATGTTTTTTTTCAAATAGGAAGGCGGTTCCAGCAGATCCTCCTCTGATTTTATCTTCAAATGGTGTCCCTATTGAGTTTGTTGATTCCTATAAATATCTGGGTATCCTGATCGATTCACATCTCTCTTTTAAACTCCACGTGGAAAACCTAGTGAAGAAACTGAAAGTTAAACTGGGTTTCTTTTTCAGAAACAGATCATGTCTAACACTGAATGTTAGGAAACGCCTTGTATCTGTGACTTTCCTTCCCTCCATTGATTACGGTGACATTCTCTACATGAATGCTCCTACAAGCACCCTGCGGATGTTGGATGTTGTCTATCATGGTGCACTAAGATTCATAACTGGTTGTGATTATCGTACCCACCACTGCACCCTGTATTCACTGGTTAACTGGACATCATTAACCTCACGCAGACTCTTCCACTGGTACATTTTCATCTTTAAATCACTTCTTGGTCTGCTGCCCTCATACATCTCCTCCTACATGTCTTTACGTGAGTGCAGCTACAGTGTGCGCTCTCAGGACATGATTACCTGCAGTGTTCCGTCAGTGAGGACTGAACTTGGAAAAAGGGCCTTCTCCTACTCTGCTCCTGCTTCATGGAATATCTTACAAAAAGATCTGAAGCTCTCGACCTTGACTTCTCTAAATGGTTTTCAGAATCTGTTGGAATCCTGGCAAAAACCAATGCAGATTTGTTCCTGTCTTTGATTTTATACGTCTACCTTATGTTTTGCTCGTTTTTTGATACTTTGTTTAAAAAAAAAAAATGTATTTCTTTCTTTTGTTTTTTTCTCTTTTTTGTTTTCTATTGTTTATTGTTTGTTTATTGTTTATTGTTTAAGGAAATTCTACCATTGCTGTTCATCGTTCTTTAGTTTTAGCAGGTCGCTTTCGTAAATGAGCCCATGAGGTTCAATAAGATTTACCTGACTAAATAAAGGTTGAATGAATGAATGAACATCGGAGGCAATGAGGGGCTCAATGTACAGGTAGTCCTCGACTTACGATGGCCTCGAGTTACGACGTTTCGCGGTTACGACACGCATCTCTATTAAAAAAATTAATGAAAATTTGAATTTTTTTATTTTGAAAGCCGAGTTCCGAGTTCCTTCCGGTTTTGACGCGGCAGAAGCAGTAGCTTGACAGCGGAAAAACACAGGGAGACCCGCTCTGGACGGAGCTTCACGGCAGAACCAGCAAAGCAGTGGACAAGTACAGGCGGAGAATAAACACTCTGGACAGAGGTTGATGGCGGTTTTACAACAGAATACGGCAGATGGACCGAGCTGGCGACGGTTTTACGTTGTAAACAAATATTGGATGGACGGACGGACGGAGGTAGGCCACCGTACAGCAAGCTAGTTAGCCACTAGCTCCCTTTATGTGAATGGAGCCTGCTAGGGAGGAGGGAGATGATTCAACTTGCTCCTTCGTCTTTAAAAACTGTGGTAGGATAGGCTAAGTGCTTGGTAACTGTACAGTACTGTACATTTTATTTAATTTATTTATTTAAAAAAAAATGTATGTACGTATGTTCCGACTTACTGTACGTCGAAATTCGCTTTACGATGCCGCGAAGGAACGGAACTCCGTCGTAAATCGAGGACTACCTGTATTGGCCAGGGACACTTCAGCATTTGACTGCTGGTGGAATCGAACCCTCAACTCTTGCATTGGAGGACGACTGTTCTAATGGTACGTCCACACCGAACGGCTTTTCAACGGCAAAAAAGCTTGTCACGCACGCAAGTGGACGCACTGGACCCAGTGGTGTCCAGACTGGAATGTGAAGCTGCGGCGTCGTGGCGGCGGGGTGGGGGAGGAGCTAGCAGAGCTACTTGCTAAACGTGAAAAGTTCACAATTCAAAACTTACCCGATATCCTGACTTCCTCATTGGCACTCCGCCAGGCAAGCTCCTTTTTATTTCTCCTCCATACTTGAACACGACTTTGCGGGTTATTTCCGTGTCTCACAAACAATACGTCACACAGTTGCGCAATACCCGTCCCCTCGTTTCCGCGTCACATAGCGGACTCCCCCTCTCTCCTCCCCCCGACTCTCCCTGATTGGTTGACACACGCGTTCACGAGTTTGAACGGCGAAATCATCAACATTTTCAAGGCGTGCTTTGGAGGCTGCCGCGGGTTCACGTGCACGGAAAACGCTCAAATGCCACTTCCAAAACGCTCAACACGCACGTGACGTGACGCCCGATGCCAAGACGCGCCTGGAGGCGCGTCCCCCATTGACTTTGCATGTAAACTGGACGCTCCTGCAGTTGCAAAGCCGTTCGGTGTGGATGCACCATAACCACTCAGCCACAGACGCCCCACTCCTGCCCCAAGTGTGCCATCCACTCCATCACATTTTCAGACATTTTTTCTGACAGTTGAAGAAAAATCTGTGAACGACAGTAATTTTGATGAAGACTGTGTGAAACAATGAGTTAGTCTTAAACGTGGAGTCCGTTCACACTGAATCAAACCACAAAACTTATTGGATTTATCCTTTTGTTAAATGACTATGTTATTCTTGGTACTTTGTAACTTGATATGCAAATTACAATCAAAATAATAAATCACAAGATCTCTACACTGGCTTCTGGATACAATCACTTTTTATAGTATAACAGAATTCACATGAATTCATAAAACTATCATACATTGACCCTATTTCTTATATTTGTGCAGGTATGATTTGCTGTTATTCAACTTATTGTGTGTCTTATAGATGACATTGTGTGTACTGTTCGTCACCTGTGTTTTAGCACAATGTCAGAAAACCCTTCTTATCTTGCTGTATGTTTTCCAGCAGCAGATTTTTCTGCTCTCTTTGTTTTGAGTGCGTAACTTTAGCTTCAAAGCTCACTCTGTCAGCCGATTGGCTAGGGCTGCAAGTAAACAAACTCCGAACTCATCGAAGGCCCGTTGTTGGCGTTGACACAACACTTTCATCCCATTTCTCTATTCTTACGCTGGCAAACGCAGATAAGACGCACAAAAAAGTCTTATTCAGGCTGTGTTGAGAGATCCATAACAGATACTTTATGCCTTTTAGTTTGTCCTTTGCTGTTCATGAGCAGATTTACTGTATTCAAGAAACTGTGGTGGCATAATGTTTTACTGTTGTTTTTAAAAAAGTGATAGTTTCTTTATATTTGTTTCTAAAAATTTCAGCCTAGTTTTCCACCTGTTTACCAGAGCGTTTCCTCTTACACTTTCACAGGTGTTCCTTTCCGAGGAGCCAAAAACGCAGCATGTTTAAACTTTTGCTAAAAACTGACAAAACAATGTTTTTGTGAGTGTTTTACTCAACTCAAATGCTTGTTTTGGATGTAGATAATTTTTTTATTGTAATCAACAAGTTTCCATATTTTTTAAGTATATTTAAGTATTTCTAGAGTTGTTTTGTTGTTTGCTGTTTGTCAAATTTGGACATTTAATTTAGCATTTTTCTCTAAAATGCATCATCTTTGGGGCAGAGGCAGGGCAGCTGACTCAGGACCAGAAAGTCCCAGGTTCGATCCCCAGCCAATCCCACATGTCATGGTGTCTCTGAGCAAGATGCCCTATTCCTAATTGCTTCCCGGGAACATATAGCTGCCCACTGCTCCACCTGGGTGTATTCCAGGTGTGTTGGGTGAAATGCAGAGAGCCAATTTCGCTATTGTATGGGAACATACAGTACAATGATGACAACACATAGCACTTTACTTTATTTACATTTTGGTAAATTTTATCAGTTCAGACGCTAAATAATTGACAATTAAACAATGAAGTAATTGTAATTTGATGTGCACATGTTCCTTTTTTAATGTCTTTAAGTAATAAAGTGTGTCAATGGGCAGCAACTGTTGGAAAATTGTGAGGAAATCGGCTGATTTGATCATTGCAGTTTCCAACAAGTCGTGCGGTCACATTTTGAGTTGACAGATTTTCAAAACTGTGGCCATTTTTTAATATAGCTGGCAAAACTGAAATACTTGTCTGTGCACATTGTTTTATTATTCACCTCTCCCCGCATCATATCTGACTCACTTCTTACATATTCTGGCAACAGCCCCAAAGTTTAAGATTGATTGTTTTGGCGGCGCACACTTTTGAAATGAAGATAGACCAGGTTTTAGATTGATTTTTAAATTATTAGTATTATTTTTACCAGCAGTGTGGCTTTGGGGCATTTGTTGTTGTCTTAGATGTTTTCTGCTCCCGAGCGCTAAAATGCAGCACATAGCACTTCTGAGATGGCCACAACAAAGTTCAGCTGGTTCGAGACATCCAAAACTGATCTGGAACTATATTGAGGGAGAGAAAAAAATCAAAATCTCAAGCCGCAGGACTGCACGCCTCTGTGAAACTGAGAAGCACTGCAAATGGCACAATTCAGGAGACGACCTTGAGAATGAGAGACACCACTTGTGCATGGATGTGTAATCTGTGTGTTGCTGCTGTTCAGAGGTCACTAAAGCTTTATGGTTCTTGGGTGAATCACGACCTGTGAACTTACAAGTGGTGCAGTGACAGACACCTTGACCTTGCAGAAAGAAGGTTAGACTAGCTGGAGTTTGCAAGTTCTCTGGGTGCTGAGCGTAAAGGCATGTTTGTCTTGATGTGGCCCTGAGATGAACTAATGACCTGTTCAAGGTGTACCCAGTCTCTCTGTTGGGCTCCAGTCCACTGTGGCGCTGAACAGGATCGTCCAGGTGCAGAAAATTGATGGATGGACCCAGCGGTGAACCACTGATGCTCCTCTTCACTGAAGGATTTAATTAGGGTCAGAGGTGGGTAGAGTATTCAAATTTTTTACTCAAGTAAAAGTATTGTTACTTGAACCAAATAGTACTCAAGTAAAAGTAGTGAGTAGGCATCCAAAAATTTACTTGAGTAAAAGTAATAAAGTACTTTGATTATAACCTACTCAAGTAGTGAGTAACTGCGGAGTACCATCTCGTGTCATTAAATTATAACATGCAAATGGATTTACAAGGAAACATAACTTTTAATGAGACTGAACATACATTGTTATAAATAAAAACACAAAGGCAATACCAGCCAAAAGGATTTAGAAATAAACCACTTATCTTTTACATTGTTGTAAATAAAAAAACAAACACAAAGGCAACTGTAGCCCAAATAATTCTGCTAAATAATAATAAACTTGACTTTCTGCAAAACTTTGTTTCTACCAGTAAATGTTGGAACTCATTTTCTTACATTTTGACATCCTATAAACAGCACTAACTGTTTACCAGAATCTCCGACGTCACTCAACATGGCCCGCGCGGAGAGTTTGTTGTGGTCATGTGACTGGTTGGCTTCACTTGATTGGTTACATGTCAGGTGACAATAAGTTACGCAATAATTTTGCTGCGAATGTTTTTACATACTTGAAACAAAAGTAACTGTAGCGATAGACAGAAAGCCCATAGTAACTGAGTAAAAGTTGCGGTTTTCTCCCCTAAAATTTACTCAAGTAAAAGTACAAGTCTTTCACATTTAAACTACTCTGACAAGTACAATTTTCTCAAAAAGTTACTTAAGTAAATGTAACGGAATAAATGTAACTCGTTCCTACCCACCTCTGATTAGGGTGGCACGGTGGCGTTGGTAGAGCTGCCACATTTCAGCAAGACGGTCACCGGTTCAAATCCCAGCCCAGGACCTTTCTGGGTGGAGTTTGAATGTTGTCTCCGTGCATGCGTGGGTTTTCTTCAGTTACTCCGGTTTCCTCTCACAGACCAAAAACATGCATGTTAGACTGATTGGTAACTTTAAATTGTCTCTAGGTGTGAGTGAGACAGTGAATGGTTGTTTGTCTCATTGTCTCCATGTGTCCCTGTGATGGACTGGAGATCTGTCCAGGGTGTCCCCTGTCTCACAGTGATAACTGAATATGGGCACCAGTGACCTCTGCGATCCAAAAAGGAAGAAGCGGATAAAGATAATGGATGGATGGATGGCTGGATGGATGAATGGCTGAATGGATGGATGGATGGATGGATGGATGGGTGGATGGATGGATGGATGGATGGATGGATGGATGGATGGATGGATGGATGGGTGTAGTTTTCAAGATGAGCATTTATCTGGACTGGCATCGAACAGGGAAAACAAATAAACCTTAATGTTTTTAGTGCAAGTTAATCATGGGGATAAGAGCCACATTGTGTATTAAGAGACTTAGCTTTTTATTTTATTTTATTTTTTTATTGTTTGTCCAAGGCAACACAGATGGGTTCTGCTGCTGGTGGTGGTGTGTGTGTGGGGGGGGGGGTACTTGGAAACAATTTTAAATCTAGAAAGCAAAGTTTCCTCAAATGATTGAGGTGGCTAGTTTACATAACATTTTTAGACAGTATATGGATATGGCAATGGCCATCTTGGATTTTGACTTGCCAACACAGTTTTCGATGATTACCTTTCTTATGCCTAGATGTAGCATCACACCAGAATGGAAGTGTCCACCTTGCTAATTTTTCAAGTTGTCCAGCTCACAAGGTTAGCAAATTTACATTTATATTAGCAGCCATCTTGGATTTTGATATGGCAACCAAATTTCGATGGTGGCTTCTTTCTTTTTTTTAACACCTAGATGAACTCTTTCCTTCACAGCAGGGGACAGAAAGGCAGCTCACTGAGCACAGACAAGCCAACAGTCCTACTGGAGGGAACACACATTTTTAGGAAACCAGGTGGCCTGTTTCCTGTTTTGGGATTCCTAAATGAAAATGAACATTAATGTTAATTTTTAAAATGTGTCAAAAGATAACAAAGCATTCCTTATTAAACAATAAATAAATAAAAATCAGGGCCAATCTCTCCAAAGAATAACTAATGCATTTTCTGATGGAGGACAAATCCAATCTTTCTGATTTATTTGTTACTTTTTTCAACAGCAGCCTTACATTAGTAATATAAACCGCAGGATAATTTTTTTTTATATTCGATGTGATTAATACTTCACACATCCTCCTTTAGTTCTGAGGTGGAAGTGGCTTTTTTTCATCACCATATGAAACTGTTAAACAAGAACAGAGATCAAAGTCTCGTCTGTCAATCTGCTGACTCATGGCGCTAAAACCCTAAATCTTTGAGTCCGTTCTGTTTTTAGAAAACTTTCATCACTTCATCTGGCGCACACAGCAAGACATTACTGTTTATCAAATCATATCATAAGCACAACAAAGTCCTTTGTCTTTTAAAGTCTTGTGTCCTCTGTCACTACATCTGGTTTATTTGTTCTTTGTGTCATTCATTTTTCTGTTCAGCCCCATTCACCACTTAACTTTACTATCTGCCTCTCCATCTTTCCCTCTTTCTCTCTTTGACATGTCTCTGGGTTTCCTGCCCTTTGTGAAACCCTCCTCTCTGTCACATCTTGCTTTCCTCGTTCTATCCTGTTTGAATCCAGCTCCCGCCTTCTGGTACGGCAGAGTCACGCTATTGGAGGAAACGGGGGAACAGTGGCTGCTGAGTGACAGGCTATTCTGAGCACACTGTGGAGGTAAACATAGCGAGGTAATGGAGGTGCACGTCCGCTCACTTGGCTGGGCGGTGCACAAACAATGGACCAGCTGGTTCTGGCTGGGCAGTCACTGGGCTCAAACTGTGTGGTGGGCAAAGCAACGCACACATATCACATGAGCTCTACCGCTGTCACCAATCCCCCAATCTTAACTCTCTTCAGCCTTATCTGTTATGAATCAGGACTCTGACTGTATGTTCAATAAACAGATCAACTCTGCTCTTCAATAAAGCTTCTTCCAGTTAAGCTAATGTCCATGTTGACCAGATTTGACCTTGAAAAAATAGTCCATGCATTTGTTACAACCCAGCTGGACTACTGTAACACACTTTATGTTCAGGTGTGTCTTTCACGTCTCCAGCTCGTCCAAAATGCTGCAGCTCGTCTTTTAACAGGAATTCACAGGTTTGAGCACATTTCACCAGTTTTGTCCTCCCTTCACTGGCTCCCTGATTTTAAAGTGCATTAATGGCCTTGCACCCTCATGCCTCTCTGACCTACTTCAACCATATGTTTCTTCTCAGGTGCTGTGATCATCTAATCAGCTGCTTCTGGTTGTACCAAAATCAGGCTGAAGTTCAGCGGAGATCAGGCTTTTTCAGTCATGGGCCCTAAACTCTGGAATGATCTGCCCCTCAACGTGAGACAGACCACTTCACTCCTGCTTTTAGATCTCTCCTGAAAACACACCTGTATTCACCAGTGGTGGGATGTACTAAGTACAAGTACTTTGTTACTGTACTTCAGTACATTTTTCATGTACATGTACAGTATCTGTACTTTACTTAAGTAGAATTAAACGTGGGTACTTTCGCTTTTACTCCACTACATTTTACATGAAGTATCTGTACTTTCTACTACACTGCATTTCTATAACGTGTTGAGTTACAAGTTACATTCATGTTGCAGTTTTTATATTTGTCGTTAGTTTGAAAGTAACTGATGTTGAGAGGGGAGTTGGTCCATTGAATCACTGCAAAGTGGACAGGTAATATTAGACCCACCTTCAAGAAGAGCTGGACCAGTGATGTATATTCTAGTACTGTATGTAAGTCATTGAGGTGGGCGCACCCACAGCACTGCTAACACACCTAAAATGGATTCCACCACATATTCAGCCAGAAGATACACAACACCCATGACCTTATTGAAAGATTATTGAAATATTATTGAAAGACTGTTCAGTACAGCAGGACAGATTCTCTCCCAAAAGAGCCAGACTGGACTCAAAAAACTTTCAACTTCTTCTGAACTTGAACAATAAATTCTTGCTGCAATATTAAAATGTGTCAGTTCATGGGATGTTAGGAAACAAGAGATGTCTCCAAATGTTTCGACACTCAGGTCCAAGTTTTGAAAATGGTGTCAGGAAGTTAAAATATTGTTCATTGTTGATCCATTACAAGATTGACTAGAGTTGATGACAAACTGAAGTTGAAATTATTAGATATTCCTTTGTTAGTTGTGTCTAATGCTTCTTTTTTCAGGCAGTTTTACTCAAGGTTTTTACTGCAGTTAATACAACATTTGTTTTGCTTTTGTGTTAAATAAAAACTTTCAAAGGTAAAATAATTCTTATTTTGCTTACTTTATGTCATCCCTAAAATTCTGCTGCACAGAATCACAAGTCCAAGTGTGAACTGTGTCACAGAGTAAACACAATAAAAACATGTATTATCTGCAGCATTGTTCATTAAAATGACTCAACACTATTAATGTATTACAGAAAATATGCATACAGTACACACTTAATGATACATGTAGACCATTGTGTTAGGCAATACATTCAGCAATTACCTGTACTTTTACTTTAATACTTTAAGTATTTTTAAAGCAAGTAGTTATTTACTTTTACTTAAGTACAAACATTAATACTGTATGGTACTTCTACTTTTATTAGAGTACATTTTTGTCTGTTTATTTGTACTTTGTCTGTACTATTTGTACACACTGTTTGAGTACTTTCTCTCCACCACTGGTATTCACTGACATATAACACAGTATGATCTGATTCATTACCTCACTGTTTCTCATTGTGTATGTGTTTTTATTTTTGATGCTTTTAATTATATCTTGTTATTTTTTTCTTTTGATTTAATTTTATTTGCACTTTGGTAACAGCTGCTGTTTTAAATGTGCTTTATAAATGAATTTGACTTGACTGGTTCATTATTGTCAAAATAAGCACAAAGTTTTATGTTGACTCTTAACTTATGGCCTACTTTGCTCTATTTCCAGTCAGGATATTCAAAGTTTTTTTTTTTTTTTTCAGCTGCAGAGTTCTAAAAACAAATGTGCACAGCCTGTATATATTGTTTTTCTCTGAACATTATTGGTGATTTAAATATGTTTAAGAATTTTTATTAAACTTCTGGCGGGTGGGGGGGGGGACTGTCAAGTAGTGTAACTCCAAATCAAAAATGCTACCCTTACTATAAAATAACAAAATTACCAACAAAAATAAAAATAAATAAAAGCATTTTTATTTGAAGAATGTAAAGGAAAGAAAGCATATTTATAAGTGTATGGATTTTTCATTCAAGTTTGCAAAAGTGGACGATCTCAATTCAGATGAGACAAAAACTTTGAAAATTTAAAACTTGATTTCACACAAAAGCTGTGAAGAATCAGTTAAATAAGTTCTGTCCCTACAGAACCTTAAAGCACTGAGCTGTCATCAACAAGAAAGGACTATAATCACATTTATCAATCTTAAAATTATTGAAAATGATACTGACATTCACTTCCTGTTTCTGTCTGTCGGCATTAGGCCAAATGGAGCACACATAAACACACACACACACACACACACACACACACACACACACACACACACACACACACACACACACACACACACACACACACACAAAAGAGACAGGAAGTGTCTGAGGCCCTGTCTGTCTGCCAGGGTGCAAGACGGTTCTCTGGTAGGAATTGGACCTTGTAGTAAAGTATTCTCACTGCTGGCCAAAATAAACCAATGACTTCAGCTTCAGGGCGCCATTTTGAAATACAAACAAGTGCCACGGTTGGATCCTGCAGGGTTGTAGTAGAGTTTTTATGATACCAGAACCCAGTCTGGGTTTGAGGGATGGAGGGGCTCAGGTTACTACAGATTTGGTGGGGTGGGGGTTCAGCCTGATTCTGGGTGGTGCTTTCATGTCATAGCTCCTTTTTCAAAGGGAAAACAAAGTGAACATTTTATTTCTGTCAGCAATGGTCCGTCATTTTTAAATCTTTAATCAAGACGTGTTTCAGCAACAAGGATTTAAAAAAACTCAGTTATCTTTTAATTTGGTAGAATCAGTGTCAAATAACAGACTAGAAATTATTTTAGATGATTCTTGAAAATATGAAATACTTAACTATTTTAAGCCTAATGTAATTAATTCTTATCAAAAGATGGTGTTTTTTTTTCTTCTTTTTTTTTTTTCTATTTGTTTTTTTGTTTGCAATTGTTTTTAAATAGTTTTTTTGTTTTTTTTACTCCAGAGCAGCTAAATGACTTTACACTGGTTGTTAATGTGGTCTTCAGCTACTACTGTTCTGCAAGTTTTAGCTGTGTCCCTGCTCCAGTTAACTATGCTAATCATTTTCACAAGTTTTATTTAAACAAATGACTTTGAAACGATCATCATGTCCTCCTCTTTCTTTCGGCTGCTCCCTTCTTCAGGGGTCACCACAGTGAACTAACTCACACAAAGACGTGGCAATTATTTTTACGCCGGATGTCCTTCCTGACACAAACACAGACCACTGAGCTTAAGAGCCTTGCACAAGGGCCCAGAGTATGAGGGTGGAGGCAGGTGAGGGTGCTTCACCTATCCCCCCCACATTTTGATGTTGTCCGTACAGGGAGACAAACCAACGATCTTCCAATCACAAACCCTTCTCTAACCTCTGCACCACCACTCCCCTCATACAATTATCATGTCTGGGTTTAAAATAGAGTTGTTTTAGATTTCTACAGTATATTTTAGGATAATTCACGTCTTGAATTTCCATCGAACAGTGTGAAAAGTTGTCATCACAGTTACAAAAATTACAATGAAACTTTCAGCAAATGTTGTTTCATTAAAGTTCAGAAGCTTTTGCAGCGATTAGAATATCATGAATGAGTTGATTATTATTCAGTAACTAGTATTAAACATTTATTAACCTCAAATGTATCATTTGTTACTGCAGAAAATTAAATTGTCATTACCATTTTCGCATGTTGCTGAAGGAAAAACTTTGTGACTGTTTTACATAAAAAGTCTCGTTGTTCCTTTTGGGGGTGGGGGCGGGGAAGTTGGAGCTAAACCTTGAATTTATACGAAGGCTACCTCGCAAATTAGAAATAAACAATTAGAAGATTGATAGAAATTTGAGTACTTTGAGGTAATCACAGCAAATCCCCATTATTTTTCATTCAAACCTTATTTATACAGATTAGTCTCATTGAGCCTTGAAGACTCATCTAAGAGCACAGATGAGGTGCACACAACAATAGACAATCATATAAAGGGCATATGAAATGAAAAGTGAATAAAAGAAATATAAAAACAAAACAATAACAGCTACATTATAAAACGATGTAAAATGCTAAAAACAGGAACATGTCTGCATTGTTTTTTGTCATGAACTTAACAGTTGTTTAAAGACACTTGAGAGGTCAGGGTCGAGAGCTTCAGATCTTTTTGTAAGATACAGTATTCCAGGAGGCAGGAGCAGGATAGGAGAAGGCCCTTTTGACTAGTTCAGTCCTCACTGAGGGAACACTGCAGGTAATCATGTCCTGAAAGAGCGCTCTGTAGCTGCACTCATGCAGACATGTAGGAGGAGATGTATGAGGGCAGGCCAGCATATACCAAGAGTTATTTAAAGATGAAAATATACCAGTGGAAGAGTCTGCATGAAGTTAATGGTGACCAGTTAACCAGTGAATACAGGGTGTATGGGGAGCCGTTTTAGCCAAAATGAAATAAATAAATAAAATGGATAAAAATGGTGATAAAAATGGTTAAAATGGTGAAATAAATAGTTATTTGTCATTCATTAACCTATTTTCACCTATTTTCCCACTTTTACTTAATCAATTTTTCATTTACCAATTTTCCCATTTTTACTTAATCAATTTTTCATTTACCTCTTTTCCCATTTTTACTTAATCAATTTTTCATTTACCAATTTTCCCATTTTTACTTAATCAATTTTTCATTTACCTCTTTTCCCATTTTTACTTAATCAATTTTTCATTTACCTCTTTTCCCATTTTTACTTAATCAATTTTTCATTTACCTCTTTTCCCATTTTTACTTAATCAATTTTTCATTTACCTCTTTTCCCATTTTTACTTAATCGATTTTTCATTTACATCTTTTCCCATTTTTACTTAATCAATTTTTCATTTACCTCTTTTCCCATTTTTACTTAATCAATTTTTCATTTACCTCTTTTCCCATTTTTACTTAATCAATTTTTCATTTACCTCTTTTCCCACTTTTACTTATTCCATTTTTCATTTACCTCTTTTCCCATTTTTACTTAATCAATTTTTCATTTACCTCTTTTCCCACTTTTACTTATTCCATTTTTCATTTACCTCTTTTCCCATTTTTACTTAATCAATTTTTCATTTACCTCTTTTCCCACTTTTACTTATTCCATTTTTCATTTACCTCTTTTCCCATTTAACAAGAATTTGTTTTGTCTTTTTCCATTTACCTGATTTGGTATTTCACATTTTCTTTAATCAATTTCTCATACAATCCCTTTTTTTTAACCCATTTTTCTTTCACCTGTTTTTCATTCAACATCTGTTTGAAAAACTTTTCATTTTCCCATTTGTTTATTTCCCTTATTTATTTAGTATTTCCTTATTTTCTTATTCATTTCACGCAAACTTGGGAAAAGAATAAATGCAAATGAGGAGAGGCGTCATCGGTGTACAATGGCAGCCCATTGGTTGGTTAGATACAACTGCAGCACTGAGCTTCTCTGACTGGACTTCCCCTCCGTAAAGCAGTCTAGCAATGGCGAGTTACAGAAGCAGACAGCCACCGTTTCCTGTTTTGGACTTTCAGAATAAAAGCTTGCTTCTCGACGCCGCAGTGTGTAGAGATGCAAAGTTCGCGCTGTTGCTCTTGTTTTGAAAATAAATACCTTCGTGTCTTTGAACGGACGTGAAAGCTTTATGGAAGCGTCCGTTTGTTTTAGTGAAGCAGAGGGAGCACGTTCCGTCTCAAACTTGTCCTAAATGCTGATAAAACAAAATCGTTCTTTAGTTTTAGCAGGTCGTTTTCGTAAATGAGCCCATGAGGCTCAATAAGATTTACCTGACTAAGGTTGAATGAATACGAAGCTGAAGTTAGCTTCCGATTCCAGCTTCCAAGTCGGCAAATGACTAAAGGGATATTACAACTAATTTTTCAGTACCTTGAGCGGGTTTAATCTGCTCTAGCTCAAAAACTACAACACCTAGACTCTTCAAACCAGGACTAGATTATTCTACACTAATAGAAGGATATATAAAACTAAGTTTGAGCTTTGTGAAACCTTTTTCTGATTTGTGAAACTTCAACAAAGTTTGTTTTTTTATCATTTTTAGGCTACTGCACCATATTCAGAGTCAGAGAGTCTTTATTGTCATTTGCACCGCATGTGGTACATGTGATGAAAACAAGATTATGTACACGGGGTCCCAGTTACATCCAACAACAAATGCAAGAGAAAAACAGTAATAACATCTAGAATTAACT
>JBBPBX010079404.1:0-16395 GCA_038048925.1 Garcialebias charrua
TTGTAAATTTCCAAGTCAAAAGTGAAACCTGTTGTGACAATAAGATCTGTACCAGCAGCTAAGGGGTAGCTGTGTTCTTTTACAACATGTGTGTAATAGTATCTCATACCTTCATAGGACCTTATTTTGCAAACAATAGGAAGAAAATTTTCCTAGGTGTATAATACACATGGCAATGCAGTTTTCCTTGCAGGAAGAAAAATGGCCCGGTTGAACTGGCTTTATGTATTTACCATAAAAGTATGTATGTATTCATTTTCTTCATTCAACTTTTATTTATACAGGTTAGTCTCACTGAGCCATGAGGACTCATTTACAAGAGAGACCTGTTAGACAGACAACATAGTACAGCCGACAATAAACAACACTAAAATGCAATTAAAATAAAAGTAGTTTTATAAAACAATAAAATCAAGGCGCCATATAAAACAATGTAAAATAGTAAAACCATACTGTATTGGCATGTTTCTATTGACCTTATCAAATGTTTAAAATCTCCTAAATAAATAAAGGTGGACAGCTTCAGATCCTTCTGCAAGGTGTTACAGGAGCAGAATAGGAAAATACCTTTTTGCGGAGTTCGGTCCACACTGAGGGAACGCTGCAGGTAATGATGGCCAGAGAGTGCACGCTGTAACTGCACTAATGACTTGACATTTGGGACGAGATATGAGAAGGCAGCAGACAAAGGAGGGATTTATAGATGAAGATGTGCCAGTCTGAGAGCCTACAAAAATGATGACAAATTAACCAATGAATAAAGAATATACTGTATGTCTATATCTATGTATCAATATCTATACATCTATATCTCTATATATGTATGTATCTATCTATATGTATCTATCTATCTATCTATCTATATATATATATGTGTGTGTGTGTGTGTATGTGTGTGTGTGTGTGCGTGCGCATGCGTGCGTGCATGTGTGTACTGTATATATACTGTATACTGTACTGTATATGTATGTACAAATCCCAAAAAAGTTGGGACAAGTCCATTTTTACCACTGTGTGGCATCCCCCCTTCTTCTTACAACACTCAACAGACGTCTGGGGACAGAGGAGACCAGTTTCTCAAGTTTAGAAATAGGAATGCTCTCCCATTCATGTCTAATACAGGCCTCTAACTGTTCAATCGTCTTGGGCCTTCTTTGTTGCACCTTCCTCTTTATGATGCACCAAATGTTCTCTATAGGTGAAAGATCTGGACTGCAGGCTGGACATTTCAGTACCCGGATCCTTCTCCTACGTAGCCATGATGTTGTGATTGCTGCAGAATGTGGTCTGGCATTATCTTGTTGAAAAATGCAGGGTCTTCCCTGAAAGAGATGACGTCTAGATGGAGCATATGTTGTTCTAGAACCTGAACATAGTTCTCTGCATTAATGGTGCCTTTCCAGACATGCAAGCTGCCCATGCCACAAGCGCTCATGCAACCCCATACCATCAGTGATGCAGGCTTCTGAACGGAGCGTTGATAACAACTTGGGCTTTTTTTTTTTTTAATTGAACAAAATGTACAAAACAAACAGGTATTGTAATTAACAAACAGCACCACAAAAACAGTAACAAAGATATGTAAACAAAGTCCGTTGTAAACAAGCAGGACAAATTACATATTATAAACAGAGATACTATTTAAAAACAGAGAAAAAAAATGAAAACTTAGTCAGAGGATTCAGGAAAAAATAATTCGTAATTAGAAAGAAACAAATTAGCTTTTTTGTTATTAACCATTTTAAGGGAGTCAATCAAATATTTTAGCTCTGATTGAAAATGAATAAAATTCGGTATTGAATTAGCAAATTTTTGTTTATGGATAAAAAATTTGGCATATAAAATGATAAAATTGAGTAAATGTTCGAACTTACGATTTTCAGAGTTAGTATAATAGCAAATAATATTTTGGAGATTTAATGTGCATGCAATTTTAGTCGATTGAAAAATGTGAGATTCAAGGTCACTCCAAAATTTCTTGGATATGTCACAAGTAAAAAATAAATGTGATATAGTTTCTGAGTTATTTTTACAAAAAGTACAAGAGTCATTGATATCTGTGAATTTAGCAATGATACAGTTCACGGGATATATGTTGTGTAAAATTTTAAAGTGTACTTCTTTAGCTTTGTTAGAAATACAGAACTTGTGGGGTAAGAGCCAGGCCCTTCTCCAATTTATGTTATCAATTTGAGCTCTCCAATAAAATTTACCTCTGGGAGCCACATATTTTTTCTTATGAAAGCACTGGCGTATGTGTCTATTGTTACATTTTTTATCTGTAAGTTTAATTCCTTCCAGAGTGAGCGTGGGTAGAGTTTTCGTAAACTCACTGTAACATAAGTGACTTTTAACGAGTTGAATTAATTCTTTAGGAATAGCATTGGTTATCATCTTAAATTCTCTGAAAGGAATGGGAAAACCATGGACAGACATAAAGTTCTCATAAGACAACATATTGCCAGCATTATCAAAAAGATTAAGGATGTGGTTGATATCTTTTTTGAACCAGTTAAGAGAAAAAATTGATTTATTCCTAATCAAAATATTGCAGTTATTCCAGAGGAGAGCTTTATGAGGTGAAAAATTGTGGACAAAAGCTAGTTTCCAAGCTAGGAGGGCTTGTTGATGAAATTTGGATAATTTGATGGGTAATTTGTTGGGTAAAAAGTTACATTTCAAAAGAAAAGACAGGCCTCCTATTCGGTTAAATATATGGTTTGGTATGAAAAACCACAATGAATCAGGATTTATAAGACATTTTTTTAACCAGTTAACCTTGAAGGTGTTGATGGTATCAAAATAATCTAGGACTTCAAGACCACCTTCTGCTCTACTGTTTGAGAGTACACCTTTCTTAAGTTTATGAGATTTATTCTTCCAAATGAAATTTAAAAATTTTGTTGACTTCTGCAGCTGTAGAATCATTCACAAAAAGAGATAAGGATGGATATACAAAACGAGATAAGCCTTCCGCTTTAGACAGAAGAACTCTACCAAAGACAGACAAGTCTCTTTGAAGCCATGAGTTAAAAATGAATTTAGTTTTAGTTATTCTGTTGGAAAAATTTAAATGCTGCCTGGCAATAAGATTTTTAGTTATAGAAATACCTAGATATTTAACTGTTTCTTTAACTGGAATATTACAGATCGTAGCATCATTGCAATTATGAAGAGGCAGAATTTCACATTTGGACAGATTTAGTTTTAAACCTGACGCATTTGAAAATTGGTCAATCAAGTTAATAGAGTTAGGCAATTGATGTTTATCTTTTAAAAATATGGTTGTGTCATCGGCAAGTTGGGAAATTTTTAATTCTCTTCCAAAAATTGAAATGCCTTCAAATTTTTTATCATTAACTATGTGAATTGACAATAACTCGATGACAATAATAAATAAAAAGGGTGAAATCGGGCAGCCTTGGCGAACACCTCTGTTAATCTGGAATCTTTTAGAAGTGTTCATATTAATTATCACAGAGCTATTAATATCACTATAAAACATATTGACAATATTAATAAATGATTGACCAAAACCAAATGCCCTGAGGGAGTGCAGAAGAAATTTATGCTCAATCGTGTCAAAGGCTTTATAAAAGTCTAGAAACAAAATAAGTGCTTCAGAATTTACCTCACTAGCATAATCAATTAAATCCAAAACTAGTCTAATGTTATTGCTAATATGACGATTTTTCATAAAGCCAGTCTGGGTTTCAGCAATTATAGAATCCAGACTTTTCTTTAGTCTGTTAGCGTACGTTAAGGCCAGAATTTTATAATCAATTGTTAAGAGAGTTATAGGGCGCCAATTCTCAATTATTAAGGGGTCTTTATCGGGTTTTGGAATAAGAGATATGATACCCTGCTTCATTGTAGATGACATCTCCCCATGCTTAATGCATTCTTTATACATACAAAACAACGGGTTTTGAATAAATTCCCAAAAGTGAACGTAAAACTCTACAGATAAACCGTCAATACCTGGTGATTTTCCTTTCTTCATTGAGAATAAAGCATTTTGGATTTCTATCATCGAAAGGGTAGAATCACAGTGAGATTTAAAGTCATTGTCAATTGAAGGTACATTAAGACAAATGTGATTTAGAAAATCAGTGCAATTATCTGCATTAAAGTTAGATTGATAAAGTTTTTCATAAAATTCTGAGATGGATTTATTAATTGAATCTGGATCTGTCGACACCATTCCATCAATATTAAGAGCAATTAAAGATTTCCTTTTTGCATTTCTTTTTTCTAGGGCAAAAAAGTAGCTAGTATTCTTTTCCCCTTCCTCCAGCCATTTAGCTCTAGATCTAATAAATGAACCTTTTGCCACATCTAAATAAAATTGATCCAACTTCAACTGAACTTTTTTCATTTCAAGCTCTTCCTCTGTGGTAAGTTGTTTTGTTTCCATTAAACGGTTAAGTTTGTACATTAATTCGGTTTCTATTCTGTGTTTTTCATTCTTTAGCTCTTTGCTTCTTTTAATAGCAGCAGATCTGACTTTATATTTGAAAAATTCCCATTTGATCCTGTATTGATCATTTATGCCATCATTGAGGATTTCTTTAACAAGGTTTTTAACTGTATTGTTGAATAACGTATCTTTCAAAAGGGAATTGTTGAATTTCCAATAACCTCTCATGCCACAGTTTTTCTGCAATGCCGCTAATTTCAGATTGATCAATTTATGATCAGATAAAGGGGCGTTAAGATGGCTAATATCTTTAACATATTGTAAGGAAGAGGATGAAATCAAAAATAAATCAATCCTAGATTTCAGGGAATGATTACTATTACACCATGTAAATCCCTCATTAGAGGGGTTATAAAAGCGCCAAACATCAGTCAATGAAAGATTAGAACAAAGTAATGAAATAAGATTATTTTGTATGTTAAAATTCGGTTTAGGAGGATATCTATCAGTTGTATTATTTGGACATTCATTGAAATCACCGCCTAAAATTATAAATGAACCCTGGTATTTCTTTTGGAGATCTTTTATTCTTTCTGTTACGTCATTAAATAATATGCGGTTGGAAGAATGTGAATTAAATCCATATAAATTGCAAATAATAAAGTTAGTATTATCTTGTTTAATTATTAATATTATCCATCTACCATCATCAGAAGGCACTGCTTCTAGAACATCCCCCTTAAATTTGTGTAAAAGAATTAATACCCCTGCTGAATGATTAGTCCCATGACTAAAATAAGCTGTGTTTCCCCATTGTGATTTCCAAAATTTAGTGTCTAATTCACAGGAATGAGTTTCTTGAAGTAAAATTAAATCTGACTCCATTCTTCTGCTAAATAAAAAAACTGCTTTTCTTTTAGTTACGTCCCTAATACCTCTGACATTCAAAGAAATGATGTTAAGAGAATTAAACATGAAAACACAAAAACAAACAAACAAACAAAATTATATACTGTATAAGATGTGCTGAAGATTCACCAAGAACGAGGTGGTGATTAACAACCGTTTAAATTTTGGTTAACATCTTGTAAATTCTTTTTCCTTTTTTTTCTTTAAGCCTTATATTATCACTACATTTAACAATTTAAATTGGAATAATAATAATGAAATGGAACAAATAGGATCTAGTAGCTCTGGAGCGTTGGCAAAAGGAAAAAAGAAAAAAACACAAAGTAGAACAAAGTACTGTAGAATAACTTGACCCTATGTTTTGAAAAAACGAGAAGCATCCTAAAAACCTAAACAGCATTAATGTAAGAAAACTAGCGTATAATAAGAAAATACTAAATTCTGTATGTGAATATAAGATTTCCAGAGTAACAAATAAAAATAGAAGATAGAAAATGCAAGCAATAAATTGCCCTTATGGTAAACTCAAGTAATGGTCTCAACAATTTGAAAGCATATGAGAAGTATAATAGATCAGGGAATTAAAGTTGGGGTAAAGCATAAGTACAGTATGTCTTTAGGTTACCTCTGGACAGTCAATTTTTTTCCCATTAATAAACACAGACAGGCCGCGGAAAGAAGCCTTCTTCCCTTCATCTCTAGCCTTCTTCACCATGGGCCAGAGTTTCTCTCTGACTTCCTTTTCTTTTGGAGAAAGCACCTCCGTGATCCTCAATCTGTTGTCGAGAAGAAACCTTGAGCCTTTAGCTTCTCTCCACACAGCATCCCGAACTCGTCTCAGTGCGAAGAGGATGATTGTTGATCTTCTGGACTCGTCCTGACGCTGTCTCCCCACGCGGTGCACAAGGTCGATGCCATTATCCAGGACGGTGCGGAGTTTAGGAGCCATTTTGCCAAGGATGTCGACAGTCTTAGATCTTATGTCTTCTCCCTCGACCTCTTTTACTCCGTGGAGCTTCAGAGACCATCTCCGGCTGTAGCGCTGGCAATCATCTATTTCTGTCTTCAGTGCCTTATTTTCTGCTTTTAGTTTCTGAATTTCCTCTTTCACAGTGTCCAGAGACTCTTTTTGTTGGTTAACATCTAGAGTAAGTTGCTGGACTGTTGTAAGCTTCTCCATCTGCACTGAGGTTGATTCAGTTGTTTTTTTAATGGCGGAGACTGTACGGAAAGTTTCATCTTGTTTTTTTGCGAGCTTATGGATAGCTTCCAAAATTTCTGCATTTTCATCCCCACCAAACTTTACCTTTTTTATTGGAGGTTTAAGAGGTGAATCAGGCAGAGGCGTTGCAAGGCACACTTGAGCAGGATTTTGGTTAGTTTCAAACCAGCTGGCATCTTCCATGTGTCCTTCTGCCGACTGGCTCTCCGTTGGGGTGTTTAGCATGTTGCTGCTAGCATGCTCCATAGCAGTTGTCAAGGTTTTCCTGCCTCTTCGTTTACCCATTCAATTTAGCATTCCTTCAGTTTAAGGCAATATATGATGTGCAACCTGACGCAGAAACAGGGTATAACATTGGTTGTATAACCAAGAACCACCTAAATTACCCAACCGCGTGAAAAACACACGTCCGTGTAGGTAGACGCCATCTTGGCTCTCCATAACAACTTGGGCTATCCTTGTCCTCTCTGGTCCGGATGACATGGCGTCCCAGTGTTCCATAAAGAACTTCAAACACTCTACATGTATTTTGTGCGGTAGAGTGCAATTTCTGAATAAATAATATTTAGGGAAGTGCTGCAGCTTAGAAGCAGCAGTAATGAAAAAAAAAAAAACATTTTTTAATTAACTTAGTGAGTTGTTACATAAATGTAACCAGAATTGAGTAACAGCCCTTTTTTATTATAAGGTTTTGCTGTATTTATGGAATAACAATTAAATATCCACTTAACTTCAAATGTCTTTTTGTTTTACAGCAGTTCAAAACAATTATAGAAACTAAGACAGTTTTATTTTATTCAAAGCAATTGGGTTAATTAAAAATCTATTATTGCATGTTTTAGAAAAGAAAAAAATACTATTACCTAAAAAATGAACTCACAGGATTTTATTGATGCAACATCTTCATAATTTTCTTAAAATGTACAGGAACTCATCTCTTATAGCAGGCTCCAGTGTAAACGGTGAGGCAGAACATTTTATATGCCAGTTCTGAGCCGTGACTCCAGTTCATCTACAGACAAATGATCTGAGACGTGCTGACAACTGAGGTGTTTCTTAACGTGCTAATTAACAGCAGTTGTTAAAATGTTGGGCACTCTTCCATATCTGTTTTTTATTTTTATTTTATTTTGCTGTAAAATTATGTTGTAATAATTTTGAGTTTAATTAAGTCCATTATCTTATGTTAAAAGTATATTGTTGACACGGAGCGTGTCAGCATGATTTGTTGTTTTCGGTTTTATAAAAAGGGCGGTGACACTGCAGTAATTGAGTCTCAGCGAGAAGGTTGTCGGTTCAAATCCCGGCCGTGGACCTTTCTGGGTAGAGTTTGCGTGTTCTCTCCATGCATGCTTGGGTTTTTTCCGGGTACTCCGGTTTCCTCCCACATACCAAAAACATGCATGTTAGACTGATTGGTAACTCTAAATTGTCTCTAGGTGTGAGTGAGAGAGTGAATGGTTGTTTCGTGTGTCCTTGTGATGGACTGGTGACCTGTCCAGGGTGTCCCCTACCGCTCGCACAGTGACTGCTGGATATGGGCACCAGTGAACCCCACAACCCAGAAGTGGGTAAAGATAATGGATAGATAATAATGATAATAATATTAATAATAATTTATTCAATTTCTACTGCACTTTACATTTTACAATCTCAAAGTGCTACAATATAAAACATCTAGAGAGAATAAAACATGGACTAAACTTTCTGTAGTCTGGGGTATCCTTAGATGTTGGGGAGGGTGTTCCACAGACAAGGAGCAGCAGAGCAAAAGGTCTTGTCACCCATGGTACACAATTCTGTCCGGGGAGGGCAGAGCTGATAGGATGGATGGCTGGATGGATGGATAGAGGGTTTTATAACAAAGTGCAATATGATATAGCCTGACCAGGGTAAGGATCAAGCTCTTTCATTTACATTCTCATAATATTTAGATGACACTGCTCTGAAATCTCTGCATCATGATACTCTGCATCATGAAGGACCCCACTCACCCAGCACACACACTTTTTGCCCCGTTCCCCTCAGGATGGGGGTTAAGGAGCATTAAGTGTAGAACCACTAGACTGAGGAACAGCTTCTACCCTAAAGCTGTTAGACTCATGAATCTCTAACCAGAAAAATCACACCATGTTGCTGCTGATCGGTTTCATGTTGCTGTGTTCATTCGTTCTCATCTGCTCACACAGACTCGTGTTCGTGCTGCTGTTTGGAGTAATGTTTTTCTATGATATTAGTGCTTAGTGTATTTCTAGTTGATGTTTTTCTTAGTTCATATCTTAGACGTTATTACTGTTTTTATTTTACATTTTATTGTGGGATGTAACTGGGACCCTGTGTACACATCTTCATTCCACTACATGTGATGGAATGACAAATAAAGAAACATTGACTCTGTCACTGAAAAAGTTTTAATAGTTTTCATACAAAAACTAATTCCATCCATTTTCTTTTACCCGCTTTTTCCTTTTTGGATTCTGGGGGGTCACTGGTGCCCATATCCAGCCTTCACTGTATCACTGTGTGAGAGGCGGGGACACCCTGGACATGTCTCCAGTCCATCACAAGGACACACAGAGACAAACAACCATTCACTCTCTCACTCACACCTAGAGACAATTTACAGTCACCAATCAGCCTAACATGCATGTTTTTGGTCTGTGGGAGCCTGTGAGGAAGCCGGAGTACCCAGAGAAAACACACACATACAAAGAGAGAACACGCAATTTCCACCCAGAATGCCCCCTGGCCAGGATTCGAACCAGCGACCTTTTTGCTGAGAGGCAGCATATCTACCAACTGATACACCGTGCCACCACAGAAACTAATTGCCCCCCTAAAATGGCAAATTTAGATGTGAATTGCTCAGTTGGCACAAGTCAACAGCATTTGGGAAAAAAGTCTTTCTGTGTGGGAGTGGAAGCGTAATTTACCAAGTGCCTCTAATTCCACTTCACACACACACACACACACACACACACACACACACACACACACACACACACACACACACACACACACACACACACACACACAGTTTTTCACTGAAGGAACACACTGGTGACTGCAGATGGCCTGGCCCATTCACCGCAAATCAGGTTAAATGAGCACTTGACAGACATAAAAAATATATTTATTAAATGTATCAATCTTTTTTTCTTTTATTGGCAACTTACTTTGAGATTTTCATTAATGAAAAGTGCGTTATAAATTGAATTCATTATTCAAAAAAGGCGTTCAATACAGAACAACTGGACTTTATTTGTAGAAAACAAGACGTTTCGCTTCTCATCCGAGGAGCTTTATCAATTAGTGAGGAGACAGTGAGGGGGCGAAGTTATAACAGGATAAGCCATAGACACGCACCAACATATGTAAATTGGAAACTAACGAAACTAAACTAAACTAATTGATTGAATTCATTATTATTATTATTATTATTATTATTATTATTATTATAACTCAAGGTTTCAAGCTGTGATTATGTCTCTGTTGGAGATTCCAAGGCAAGGAGTTGAGAAACAGTGTTTGGCTGCAAGACTCTTTAAAGTGTCATTGACATGATTTTTTTTACTATGCAAAAAATTGCTCAAAAAATATATATTTTATCATTTAAATATGTCAGTTTTTGCAAACAAAATGATAAATCAATTTAATTTTGCTTTAAAAGTGATTTTAAACTTTGCGCCGTGTTTATTCACGGGAAATCCGATTACACGCGAATGCAACATCGGGGACTCATTTACAAGAGGGACCTGTCTCACTCACACCAAACAACCATCCACTCTCTCACTCACACCTAGGGTCAATTTAGAGTCACCAATCAGCCTAACATGCATGTTTTTTGGTCTGTGGGAGGAAACCGGAGTACCCGGAGGAAACCCACACATGCACGGGGAGAACATGCAAACTCCACCCAGAAAGGCCCCCGGACCGGGATTTGAACCGGCAACCTTCTCGCTGAGAGGCAGCAGCTCTACCAGTTGTGCCACCGTGCTGCCCAGTTAGGACATAACAAAAAGAATCTGATGTTTACCACCTTCTAAAATTAATTAAATCTTAACTCGTGTCCAAAACCAGATTTCACTATTTCATTATTTAAAAAAGCCTAAATGATAAAGCTGTGCTTGAAAAATTGAGTGCACCCTTCAGGATTTCAAATGATTTTAGCAGAATAGTAGCAGACTGGTGTTACTAATTAATTAATTAAATGCACTTAATAAACAGAATCGGTGACAAAGGGCAACCTTGGCGGAGTCCAACTCTCACCGGAAACGAGCCTGACTTACTGCCAGCGATGCGGACCAAGCTCTGACACCGGTCGTACAGGGACCTAACAGCCCATATCAAAGGGCCTGGTACCCCATACTCCCGGAGTACCCGCCACAGAACCCCCCGAGGGACGCGGTCGAATGCCTTTTCCAAGTCCACAAAGCACATGTAAACTGGTTGGGCAAACTCCCACGCACCCTCCAGGACCCTGTTGAGGGTGTAGAGCTGGTCTAGTGTTCCACGACCAGGACGAAAACCACACTGCTCCTCCTGAATCCGAGGTTCGACTATCCGACGGACCCTCCTCTCCAGAACCCCTGAATAGACCTTACCAGGGAGGCTTAAGAGTGTGATCCCTCTATAGTTGGAACACACCCTACGGTCCCCCTTTTTGAATAGGGGAACCACCACCCCAGTCTGCCAATCCAAGGGAACTGCCCCCGATGTCCACGCGATATTGCAGAGTCGCGTAAGCCAACACAACCCCACAACATCCAGAGCCCTAAGGAACTCAGGACGAATCTCATCCACCCCCGGAGCCTTGCCACCGCGGAGCTTTTTAACCACCTCGGCGACCTCAGCACCAGAGATTGGAGAGCCCGACCCAAAGTCCCCAGGCTCCGCTTCCTCAGTGGAAGACGTGCCAGTAGGATTGAGGAGGTCTTCGAAGTATTCCGCCCACCGACTCACAACATCCCGAGTTGAGGTCAACAGCACGCCATCCCCACCATAAATGGTGTTGGTCGCGTACCGCTTTCCCCCCCTGAGACGCCGGATGGTGGACCAGAATCGCCTCGAAGCCGTACGGAAGTCATTCTCCATGGCCTCTCCGAACTCCTCCCACGCCCGAGTTTTTGCCTCAGCAACCACCCGAGCCGCATGCCGCTTGGACTGCCGGTACCTATCTGCTGCTTCCGGGGTCCCACAGGCCAAAAAGGCCCAATAGGACTCCTTCTTCAGCTTGACAGCATCCCTCACCGCCGGTGTCCACCACCGGGTTCGAGGGTTGCCACCACGACAGGCACCAACAACCTTGCGGCCACAACTCCGATAAGCTGCCTCGACAATAGAGGCGCGAAACATGGCCCACTCGGGCTCAATGTCCCCCGCCTCCCTCGGAACGTGTTCAAAGCTCTCCCGGAGGTGGGAGTTAAAGCTCCGTCTTACGGGAGACTCTGCCAGACGTTCCCAGCAGACCCTCACAATACGTTTGGGTCTGCCAGGTCTGACCGGCATCCTCCCCCACCATCGGAGCCAACTCACCACCAGGTAGTGGTCAGTTGACAGCTCCGCCCCTCTCTTCACCCGAGTGTCCAGGACATGCGGCCGCAGATCAGATGAGACGACAACAAAGTCGATCATTGAACTACGACCTAGGGTGTCCTGGTGCCAAGAGCACATATGGACACCCTTATGCCTGAACATGGTGTTCGTTATGGACAATCCATGACGAGCACAGAAGTCCAACAACAGAACACCACTCGGGTTCAGATCAGGGGGGCCGTTCCTCCCAACCACACCCCTCCAGGTCTCACTGTCATTGCCCACGTGAGCGTTGAAGTCCCCCAGCAGAACAAGGGAGTCCCCAGGAGGCGCACCCTCCAATACCCCCTCCAAGGACTCCAAAAAGGGTGGGTAATCTGCGCTGCCGTTTGGCGCATAGGCACAAACAACAGTCAGAGCCCGTCCCCCCACACGTAGGCGAAGGGAGGCTACCCTCTCGTTCACCGGGGTGAACCCCAACGTACAGGCACCAAGATGGGGGGCAACAAGTATGCCCACTCCTGCTCGGCGCCTCTCACCAGGGGCAACTCCAGAGTGGAAGAGTGTCCAACCCCTCTCAAGGAAACTGGTTCCAGAGCCAGAGCCATGCGTTGAGGTGAGTCCGACTATTTCTAGCCGGAACCTCTCAACCTCACACACTAGCTCAGGCTCCTTCCCCACCAGAGAGGTGACATTCCACTGTTAGGAAGGAAGAAGCCCACAATCACTATTCTGTTTATAACTTTTATGGACAGAATTTCTAGGCGCAGCCAAGGTGTTGAGAGGATCCGTTTTGGTGGCCTTAGAATCGCTTCTCTGTTTTTTGCAGATGATGTGGTCCTATTGGCTTCATCAGCTCGTGATCTACAGCTTTCGCTGGAGCGGTTTGCAGCCGAGTGTGATGCGGCCGGGATGAGGATCAGTTCCTCCAAATCCGAGGCCATGGTCTTGAGCCGGAAAAGGGTAGCATGCCCTCTCCGGGTCGGGGAGGAGGTCCTTACCCAAGTGGAGGAGTTTAAGTATCTCGGGATCTTGTTCACGAATGAGGGAAAACTGGAGCGTGAGATCGATAGGCGGATAGGTGCAGCGTCCGCAGTGAAGCGGGCGCTGTACCGGTCTGTCGTGGTGAAGAGAGAGCTGAGTCAAAAGGCAAAGCTCTCAATTTACCGATCGATCTACGTTCCCACCCTCATCTATGGTCATGAGCTTTGGGTTATGACCGAAAGAACAAGATCTCGGATACAAGCGGCTGAAATGAGTTTTCTCCGCAGGGTGGCTGGACTCTCCCTTAGAGATAGGGTGAGAAGCTCGGTCATCCGGGAGGGACTCGGAGTAGAGCCGCTGCTTCTCCACATCGAGAGGAGCCAGTTGAGGTGGCTCGGGCATCTGGTTAGGATGCCTCCTGGACGCCTCCCTGGTGAGGTGTTCCGGGCATGTCCCACCGGGAGGAGACCCAGAGGAAGACCCAGGATACGCTGGAGGGACTATGTTTCTCGGCTGGCCTGGGAACGCCTTGGGATTCCCCCAGAGGAGCTGCTCCAAGTGGCTGGGGAGAGGGAAGTCTGGGCCTCCCTACTTAGGCTGCTACCCCCGCGACCCGACCCCGGATAAGCGGAAGAAAATGGATGGATGGATGGAAATGCACTTAATAATTGATCATCAGCAAACGTGACCATCTGTACAAAATAATTTGTCAGTGTGTTAACACAAGGTTAAAAAAACATCAGTAATGACCTTAGAGAGCAACTGTGGCTGCCCGTTCATCTTGGAAAAGTCATTTCTGAACAATTTGGAGTCTATCGTTCTTCAGTGAGAGAGATTATTCACAAGTGAAATAAGCTCAATATTTATGACCTTTGCCAATCTTTGCAGATGTGGACATCTGAGCAAATCCACCCCAAGGTCAGACCATGCAAAGCTCAGGGAGTTTACAGAAAACAAAAGAACTACATTTAGGTCTCTACAGACCTGCAGGTTAAATATGTAAGTTTTTGGAACAATGCCCTGTGGACAGATTAGACCAAGGTAGAGATGTTGACCCATGACAATCAGCACAATCACCTCATACCATCTGTCAAGTGCAGATGTGTCTTATTTTACATCCACACAATCTTACAGTAACAAACTCCTCTTTATAACAAAATAGTGAAAAGTCAAATGTGACGTCTTCTGATGGATGCTCAATAATCCAGGTAGAAACATCTAACAATGTTAAATCAGGTCCTCTGGACAAGTTCTTCTTGTTGAAACACTTCATCTTTTATCCAGCATCTTTTCATAGTGGATCAACCAGTTTGCTGGTGGCATCCAGAACTAGCTTTCACTTGATAAAGGAGGAATATCAACCTAATGACAGATTGTTAGCACCTGATGGCTGTTTGCTATTCACAGAGGGCTAAGTGAATATAACAGCATTGTAAGAGGGGGACAGTTGAACCCGGAGGCCTGTTACGACCCCTAGAGTCTAAAACATATTTAATGTTTATTTAATGAAAATAACACCGTTCAGGTAGATCCAACCCTATACAGGGTCGTCAAAATCCCGCCAAACTAAGATCTGCCTCAAAGTCCTTCTAAACAAACAAAAGCGATAACAGGACTACCAGAACTCACCTGGGCATCAAAGTTCAAAATAATGAAGAAAAAGCAGTCTCTCACTGCTCACAACAGCTGCTCCCTCTCGGACAGCCGCACAAATGTTGCCCTCAGCGTCCCAAAACGCTCACTCCGGCCACAGCGGCTCAGATCCTCAACTCTAGACTGGGCGGCTCAGATCCTCAACTCTAGACTGGGCTAGAGCTTCTACAAGCACTCAAAGTGCTCCAACACACACAGTACTCTAATTAAACAACTAGAGTTCCTCACGAGCACGTACCTGCTCAACTACAACTCCAACAGGAGCAAACCAAAACAGCCAGGGACGGTGAAGAATCCCTTGTGCACACACAACACAGCACTTCAGCTGGTTCCAACAAACTTCTGCTGGCTTCTACCAACCTCCACACTCTGTAGAGCTCAGCCTAAGGGTTTTATAGGCAGGACCTACAGGAGAAGCAACAGTGCAGGATAATCAAGCCTGATTGAAGCAGGCTGAGTAAAAAAAAGGTGAGTTCTTCATGGAACTAGCAGACTGCAGCAGGCTGTAGCCAAGATAAACAAAAAAACAAGGTGTTTAAACATCTAAAAACCCCAGGGTGCATAACACCCTTACCGCCAGTTTTTTGTATGGGGTGATGAAGATGTTAAGTAAAAACATAACTCATCCTCCCATACAAAAAGACAAGAACCTACAGGTTCGAAAGCGCGTCGGCCACAACGTTGTCCTTACCCCTAATGTGCTGGATAGAGACATTAAAAGGCTGTAACCGTAGAGACCAATTCATTAGATGGCAGTTCTTGTTGCACATACGGTTTTAAAATGTCAGAGGTTGTGATCAGTGAAAATGATGACTGGGTCACATGAACCTCCAACATACACTTCAAAATGTTCTACGGCTAAAATCAGAGCTAAGGCTTCCTTTTCAATGGTTGAATACTGTTTTTGGTATTTATTTAGCTTTCTGGAGTAGTAGGAGACCGGGTGATCCACCCCATCAGTACTCTCTTGTAGGAGGACAGCTCCCACGCCAGTGTCACAAGCATCCACTGCAACTTTGAATGGGACAGCAAATCGTGGTGCGGACAACACAGGAGCAGTTGTCAACAGCGTCTTAGTTATCTCAAAAGCTGTTTGGCAACGCTCAGACCAGTTAAATGCCACTTTAGGACTAAGAAGGTTTGTTAGGGGAACTGCTACAGAAGAGAAATTCTCACAAAATCCTCTGTAATATCCTACCATTGCTAGAAATCGTCTTAGTTCAGTACGAGTGGAGGGGACCGGAACAGATAAAATAGCTTCTACCTTTGCCTCCACCGGGTGCACTTGACCTCCTCCAACCTTTTTACCAAGGTAAGTCACGGTTGCGTGACCAAATTGGCATTTAGATAAGTTAATAGTTAGATTGGCTTCTTTTAGACGAGTAAATACAACCTGTAGATGTTTTAAATGGTCCTCTCATGTGTCAGAGAAGACTACTACGTCATTGAGGTAAGCTTCACAATATTCTAGCCCTGATAAAACAATGTTCATCAGCCTCTGAAAGGTGGCAGGAGCGTTGCACATGCCAAATGCCATTACCCTGTACTGTAAAAAAAATCATCAGGTGTGACAAATGAGGAAATCTCCTGACCACGCTCAGTTAAAGGCTCTTGCCAGTAACCTTTTAATATGTCAAGTGTCGTTACAAATTGTGAAGCTCCTACATGGTCT